>CM042009.1:119638091-119920591 GCA_023525715.1 Cichorium intybus | reverse complement strand
TTATATGTTCATCGAGATCTGTCAACTCATTATGTAAGACATTATCAACGGTTGTATCCTGATATAAAAAAAGAAAATCAGTTCACTAAAAACCATTTTCACATGTTAGAAGATTTAAACAACTTGACAAAGTAAGAATTATGATAGCTTACAACTCTGCTTGAGGAACCCCTTTGGTGATCCATTGATCAATATGAGTAACTGAATGAATGAAATCGGTTTGAAGTTAGTGTATATATAGGGTAGTACGTTGTATGAAATGATGAGTTGTCGTTTCAACTATTCCATCTTGCCAGTTTCTTTTAGATAGGGCTGTCACTATTAATGATAACTCATTACAGTACATAGAGTAGTGTGTTGCATGAAAGCTTGAGTTGTCGTTTCAACTATTTAATATCGGCAGTAATTTATGCAGTCGTGTCACAAATGACTATTATTAATTATATAGTTATAATAATTACGTAAAAGGAAGTAAAAGTTTTCATTCAATCGAGTAGAAATCAAAGATGATTCCATGAAACTGGTTTTAGAACCTACAAATAACGTAATAGTAAACATAATTAAACCCCTATTTAGCTCAAATCCACGGTAGGATAAACTGCTTCACTCTGTGACATGCTACTAGAGTCCCTCTTATGCTCGTTTTCCCTTTCTTGTCTGAACACGACGTTTGCTTGATCCTTCTGGTTTACGGATTGGAACTAACGCAGGACATGTAGTTCTTGTGTGACCTATTTGATGGCAACGAGAACATTCTTTTATTATTAGACCCTCACCTTGTGACAGAATACGATCCATATTTCTTGGTCTTCCAGGTAGACGTCTGTCCATCACTGGGGGTCTCACAAAAATCAAATCGTCCGGTGTCTCCCAATCACAAGGGGTGGGTAGAGGGTTGATAATGTACTCGTACATCTTTCTATAAAACACAACCTGATATGCATTGTGGACCCATCCAATACAATCTCCATGGTTTAAGCTGTTTAAAACTCTTATTAGATGGCCACAATGTATGCCAGACAGTTGCCACTTACGACATGAACATGTTGAGTCTTCAAAATCGACAATCCCATCCCTAAGGAAGTCTACAACCTGGAATCTTGAATTTGTAATTGGATGGACTATCCATAGTTGCTGCTTTTAGTCATTCTTTTACGAATCTTTGCTTCCGCCCATGGAGTTAGTGTTGTTTTTATATCAGCTAAATAAATATTTCAAGTTAGTCCGTCAATATTTTTGATACAAAGTAAATATGAAAACGTTATTACTGTATGATGAACGATGTAACTCTTACCTCCACGATTGCGGCGTTCAAAATACCATTGCCGCATTGTTGTTCGAAAAAAGTCAATGAGCATTAGTACCGGCATCTTTCTGGCGTATCAGGATAGTGCATTTATGGACTCAGCGCTGTTGGATGTCATAGGATTAAACCGCATTCCTTCAAATCTAGATCGAGCCCATTTTTCTGGACCTGCATTGTCCAAGTATGCATACAATTCAGGATTATAATTGTGAATCCTTTGCATCCATTCATTAAATTCTTCGATTGTATATGCTTTACAGGCCGCCCAAAAGAATGCCTTAATTTTTTTCTGGGATCCAAACTTTGTGACTACATTAGAATATAAATGATGACCACAAATTCCATGGTGTGCGGTCGGGAAAATGTTTTCAATGGCTGCGGCTATTGCCGCATGCCTATCAGATATGAAACTAAGAGATCCCATGTCGCCAATTTAAATCGTGCAATTTTTCCATGAACCAAGACCATGTTTCTGTGCATTCGATCTTGCATATTGCATATGCTACCGGTAATATTTGATTATTACCATCCATCGCAACTACCAATAACATGGTGCCCTTGAAGTAGCCCTTGAGGTGGGCAGCGTCTACCACCAATGTAGGTCTACACCAATTGTGGAAAGCATTTAACTACAAAACGTAAATTATGTTAATTCTACAGTTACATTCGTATAGTGGTTGTGCAATTGATTAGTTACAACGAAACTTACAGCGCAGCCTAATGAAATAAATATAAATTGAAATCGATCGTCAACATCTTTTCTGATTGAAGTTACAGTTCCAGGATTACGCTTTTGCAAGTTGTAGCAATACACAGGGAGTCTTGTGAACGATTCCGCTGGGTCACCCCTTGACAAATACAATGCATATTGTTTCGCCCTCCATGCTTGTTTGTAACTAATATCAATTATGTACTATGAATTGATATCACACATTATGTCGTTGCCACGATATACCCTACTTTGGTTGGCAGCCATAACCTCAGATAACAGATGACCCAATACTTTCTTGTTTGCTTGGCGATGGTTTGGGTTGAGTTGTGATGACGAGCACGTGTGTTCATCAACAATCTTAGTGCAGTGGAATGAGCCGTCACCGCCTTTTTTGCAGTAGCTATAAAACTCCAAGTATAGTTATCTTGACAACAAATAGCCTCATACCTTGTTTTTGTTGATCTTTTAATTTTGTATTGAAAACCTTCGGTCATACTTTTAACACCAAGTGCAAGTTTCATAACTTCTTTGTCTTTGTAGGCTTGGAAAACTCTAATATTTTGTGATGGGTGGTGGCTGTAAGATGGGGTTTTTATCTTTGACGGGACAGGACATGGCGGCGGCTGTGGCATACCATATAACAATGTGCTTCTTAACCGATTGTGTTGAACATCATCTGACACTCCTTCGTAGTCTTTTTGATCAGCCGTCACTCCTTCGTCACGATCACTTGCTTCCAGGTTCGATAAACGTAAATCACCATCCACGGGATCCCCATTTGGTACTAGATTACCATCATTTAGAAGAACACAAACTTCATCGTAGTCTTTTTGATCAGTCGTCACTGCATTACTCATCATATTTTGTTTGCCAAAATCATCTGCACAATTACCAATGTCGTCATCTCCCACGTACTTGAAATTTTCAGGTTCCACATAGTGGATTGCTGTTTGGAAGACGGTTTCTGGAACATTGTTCGTTGTCATAATATTACATGGAACATTGTTGCTCCCAAATCCGTTGGACTTCTTTTCATGTGATGTTTTGCACCGGTCGTTACTTCGATTCTCGTCATCATCTGCAACAACGTAAACAGGAACGATGGTGTTCACACCTTCGATAACTTCTATCAAATGCAAGATATCATTGTCATCAACTATCTCCATAACATAGTTATATTCTGGATGTTGTATTGATAATCTAACACTCGATTGAGTATCCAAACCGGCCTTTGATTTTACCAATAAAGCAAAACCATGAAAATTTATATTAGAACTAAATTTCACTCCGTAATTCTTATGGTTTGGGCTAACGTATTTAGCTTGCCCATCAAATGTGGACCAATTCCCACCGGTGCACACTAGATAAAATATTTTTTCTGGGATGAACTCATTGTGTAATGTAGTTTAGATTGTTTCAGCGTATTCGTTTTGTAATAACAAGTCTTATAGTTTGTATGACAGCGAATCTCGCAGTCAATGTTGTACGACTTCGCAGTCAAAGTTGTACGACTCCGCAGTCAAAGTTGTACGACTCCGCAGTCAATGTTGTACGACTCCGCAGTCAATGTTGTACGAGTTCGCAGTCAATGATGTACGAGTTCGCAGTCAATGATGTACGAGTTTGCAGTCAAAGTTGTACGACTTCGCAGTCAAAGTTGTACGACTGCGCAGTCAATGTTGTACGTTTTCGCAGTCAATGTTGTACAACTTCGCAGTCAATGTTGTACGAGTTCGTAGTCAAAGTTGTATGACTTCGCAGTCAATGTTGTACGACTTCGCAGTCAATGTTGTACGACTTCGCAGTCAATGTTGTAGGACTTCGCAGTCAATGATGTACGACATCGCAGTCAAAGTTGTACGACTTTGCAGTCAAAGTTGTACGACTTCCCAGTCAAAGTTGTACAACTGCGCAGTCAAAGTTGTACGATTTCGCAGTCAATGTTGTATGACTTCGCAGTCAATGTTGTATGAGTTCGTAGACAAAGTTGTACGATTTCGCAGTCAATGTTGTACGACTTCGCAGTCAATGTTGTACGAGTTCGTAGTCAAAGTTGTACGACTTCGCAGTCAATAATGTACGACTTTGCAGTTAATGTTGTACGACTTCGCAGTCAATGTTGTACGACTTTGCAGTCAATATTGTACGACTTCGTAGTCAATCTTGTACAGAGTTATATATACTATTACAAGCTAGTTAGCATTTGTGGAGTTAAATTATGAGTTCTTCTGAAGATGCTATTTGGCATTGTGAGGAAAAGGATTGTTACATTTATTCAGATATTAACCCTTTTCCCGATGTCTGCCCAGGTCAGCTAGGATATTCTATGAATGATCCACTACCAGATAAAATGCCAGACTATATATTTGATGCGATGACACACGCAGAAGAAGAAAATAAAAGAGACCTGAAAAAACAAGGATTCTAGATGACCGTATAGAACTCCTTTGTGAGAAATTGAAGGAAAAGAAAATTTGGGTTAAAGATACGTCTATGAAGCTAAAAAATGCTAAACGTTGGATTAAGGAAACTGAACAAGAAGTTTCTAAGCTTGTGGAAGAAAAAAATCATATTGCATATGTTAGTAAGATAAGGGGAGATTTTATCGACCGTGAAAAAACTATGTATCCGTTGCAATTCCCAAATTTGTGGCCTAGTAATTAATGTTATGTATTATATTATTCTAATTAAAGCAAAGCGCAGTCTACATACTAGACAGTTGATGTGACAATTAAGTAGATCTAGGTAGACTGGTTTTTTTGTATCTGTATCTTTTCCACTTTTCATCTCTATATAAAGGTGTGCTCTTATGCTCTAACGCGTATCTTTATGTTGTATCTGAGTTTCTTCCATCAACAAAATATCAAATGGCAAGAACATGCGGTTGTTGCGGTTATCCTACAGTAATACGTGTGTCGAATACAAGCAGAAACCCAGGAAGACAGTTCTATGCTTGTACTAACAAGGTAATATTATAATATCGAACCCACCTATGTTTTATAATATGATCGTACTATATGATAAACTTTTGCTGTAATATCATTAATACAGATGCTAAACTGTGGGTTTAATGGCTGGGTCGATGAAGACAATGTTGTTGCCAAAATTCAAAGAGATAGAGAACTAAGAAGGCTTCAACTCGAGAATCAAAATTTGAAGATCCTCCTAGTGCTCAGTTGGATGCTTTTTGTAGCCATACTAGTTTATAAGGTCTAATTACCATATAACGGTGATGAATTGTGTAATGGTAGTAAACTAAATCCTTATATGACTGTACTGAACCATCTTGTAATTTCCCCAATGTATGTAACGTCATTGGAATCTAATTTCAAATTCTATGTTGTCGTTAATAATGTTATTGCATAATTCATACACAACCATCGTTTTGCAATCTTGAAGTAACAAAATGACGTTACTCAGCATTTAGTCAAACAACGAAATACTTTGATCAAACAACGAAATTCTTCTAATACAAAGGTAAAATATCTAAGACAAAGCTAATGGGGGTAAAACATCTAAGACAAAGCTAAAGGGGGTAAAACATTCACCATGTTGACAGGTACATGCCATTCACTTTGAGGGGGTACAGCCTGCACCACTTCCGTTTGATATGCAGCTCTATATGCAGCCGTAGTGAAATAAATGTTCACCGTATTAAAATCCTGTAACATCATATATGTTCGATACGCAGCCAGGCCGTGACGACATGGAATACCAGAACTCCTAAATTTTCCACAATCACAAGTGTGTTCACGCAGGTTAACAAGATATGTTTTCGTGAAGTCGCGGACAAAAAACTCAGTGTTGTATAATTCTGTTACTTCACATGGTTCAGACTTGCGCATTCGTCTATAAAGTATGTTCTCCGCATATGGGGTGAGTTCATGAAATAGCATGCCTGAAACAAATAATTAGGAAATTAGCATAAGTCAAAGTATCTTACACACAAATATAAATAAATAATAACGATTAACCTCCTAAATCACCGCGATCAGCATAAATACGTTGCAGCATGTCAACGAAAAACCGAAGGAGTGATATTATTGGTAAATCTTGCTGAGCTGCAGAGACCCAACGAATCTCATTGGACATTATTATGGAGCGTATGTTGCAACGGAAATTAGGGAACATCACCCGTGCCCATTTTTCTTGAGAAATACCTTCAAACCAGGTGATTATATTTTGGCCCCCGTGTTGGCCCAATACGTCTCTAAGTATAGTAAAGTTCTGTTCAAAATGACGTAATTCATACGCCTTGCAAGTCTGCCAGAAAATATGTGGACATTCTTGGAAGATTGGCATTCTATCAAGAAAATATTTAAACAGACTTTTGCAACAATATCCATGGTAAGAATGTGGGAACACCTGACATAGGGCGACGTCTAAGTGATTGGACAATTTCGTAATGAAAGAAACTTCTCTAGCATTTCTTATGCATTCATTTAGTCTCATAAGAAACCATGTCCACGAATCTAACGATTCTGCGATTCCAAGACCGATTGCTATAGGTAGAGGTTGATGGTTTCCATCTACCGAGACTGCTACGTACATTGTATGGACGTATGGTCCATTCAATGGTAGGCACTGCAGGAATATGACTGGTAGGGTAGTAGAAAGGAATGTTTGCATCTACAAAAAGGTTTACAACAAATGTTAGTAGTATAAAGTTGTGATCATTAGATAAAAATTATGATCAGAATAACAACTTACGACACATCCTACAGCCATAAAACAAAATTCAAATCGTTTCTAGGCATCTTGCTTTATGCTAGTGATTGTATGTGGGTTCGCAATTTCAAGGTTATGCAAGAATAGGGGAAGGTGGGTAAAGCTTTGTTTGTGATGCTTGGTTGATGTACTCATTTTGGATAATAATTGAAATACAAACTGATTGATTACAAAGTATGCAAATATCCACGTATTTATATCCTACTCATTTCGATTACTGTTGACAACACACTGCTCCCTATTGCTATACACTATAGATTACCATATGGACATGAATTTTCACTGTATTTTGTAGTCAAACCCACTTATTTCGTAGTCAAACTAGCAGAAACTCATGTTAACAAGACAATACACTGCTCCCTGTTGCAGGACACTATACAGTACCCTATGGACATGACATTTCACTGCATTTTATAGTCAAACCCATGACATGTGTTTTCTTCCCATGGGTTGCGTTTTCCTCTAGACGGGCTCCCATGGGCTGCGTTTTCCTCTTGATGGGCTGCGAATTCCTCTAGATGGGTTGCGTTTTCCATATGCAGAAAATGAGGTTGACAAGACAAGACACTGCTCCCTATTGCAGGACACTATAGAGTACCCTACGGACATGACATTTCACTGCATTTCACAGTCAAACCCACTTATTTCGTAGTCAAACTAACACATGCGATTTCCCTAGGCAGAAACTCATGTTTAAAAGACAAGACACTGCTCCCTATTGAAGGAAACTATAGAGTACCCTATGGACATGACATTTCACTGCATTTCGCAGTCAAACCCACTTATTTCGTAGTCAAACTAACACATGAGAATTCCCTATGCAGAAACTAATTTCTATATAAATAAATTTTTTCATCTCAACTATCACATCTACACGATTGTAACGCCAAGATACTCTTTTTATGTAAATATAATAAAAGGGTAAATTGGTCATTTTACCTTAGAAGAGTAATTTGGTCTTTTGGACAGGAAAGAATTTGGTTTGAAATAATATTTTGAGTTTTGGACTTAAAATGTTATAAAAACTAAAATTGGTCATTTTACCATAAAAGGGTATTTTGGTCATTTGACCATGTGAGGGACCAATTATGTAAAAATATTGTTGCTTGTGGCAAAAATATAAGAAATGAAAGTTTTATGTCATAAAACTTGATTAGTGTGGCCAAAGTTCAAGAAAATGAACTTAGGGACCAAATTTGTAAATTTTGGAAGTATAAATAGAAGAGTTGACTCTCTTCTTTGGCTGACCATTTGTGCAGCAACGGGAAGGATTTTGGTGAACAAATTCTGCAGAGATCATGAGGCTTGAAGCAGGAAAATCGAAATCATGAATTGGAATTTAAGTTTCCAAGCAATCAAGGTTAGTAAACTTGATTTTTAACCAAGTTCTTGATGGTGTTCTTGAAGGGTTTTATAGAAACTGAAATTTGTAAATTTCAGTTATGTTTATGTGGTTTAAATGGTTTAATACTTCCAGTAAGTCATGCTAAAAGGACTTAATGCAAGAAAATGGAAGTAGGTTGCTATTTGTGATGAATTTGAAGTTTTGGGGTCTTGGAACTAAGAACCCTAATTCCTCATTTTGATTGATTGAGTTGTTTGTAATGGTTGAAAACCTTGTTTTAATGTAAGGTTTTAGCCTAGGAATAAACCCCAACCGATTAAGTTGAGCAATAAGTGCTTAAAATGGAAAAATGGAAATTTCTAGCACAAAATCGGAGTTTCTGCACCTCTGTCCAGCGCTCGCAACTCGACCAGGTGGTCGCTCGCGACTCGAAGAGGGTCCTTTGCGACTCGACCAGATGGTTGGTCGCGACTCGAGCCCTGGGCAGAAACCATTTCAGCTTCTGTTAAAATTTAGTGAATTTTCCAAGTTTGATTCTTGTGCTAGGCTTATCCGATTGACCTGAAATTTTAAACATAGGTCTAAAATGTTGTAAAACTTCATGGAAAATTATCGGAATACGAATACGACCTCCCGAAAGTACTGTAGTAGAATACGCGTATTTCGGGAAGTGTATTAAATTTTATAACGATGGTTATTGATTGGAAATGCTTGGAAACGGTCCCCAATTGAATTGTATAGGACTCTTGTGTAGTAGAGTCAACTAAAATGGTTATTAACCTATTATCATTTGGTATATAAATGAATAAATAGGTACGGGATAAATGGTTGTGGTGCACGCAAAAGCAAGAAACAACCGGATTCAAATGCAGCTAGCATCCAGGTGAGTAATCTCACTGATATCATATGTGATATATGATGATTGAATTGTTACAGGTTGAAACAGCTTCGAGGGACGAAAACGACAAATGTAAAAATATATGTAAAAGACAAGACCAGATAAGCCGTGAGTCATTGCGATGACAAGAACGGAGCTGTGAGTCAATACATATATATATATATATATATATATATATATATATATATATATATATATATATATATATATATATATATATATATATATATATATATATACACTATGATATGACAAGACCGGATAAGCCGTGAGTCTAGGCAACAGTGGGCTAACCCGTGAGCCATAGTTTATTTTGATGAGTCAAACTTATATAGACAAGACCGGATAAGCCGTGAGTCTAGGCAACAACGGGCTAACCCGTGAGCCAAGGCAACAGCGGGCTAACCCGTGAGCCATATTTGATTTTGTATTGTATGATATTCTGGTGCGGCCTATAAGGCTATGATTCTGGATGTTATATCCAACTGGTGCGGCCTATATGGCTATGATATTATTATTTAGAGACGGTGCGGCCTTATGGGTATGATTTCGGGTTGCTGAACCTAAACTGGTGAGGTCTTCGAACTATGATTCATACGCTGGAAATGTTTTGGTGTGGCTTGTATAGCCATGACAATTAATACGACTTATATAGTCATGATTTATGGTATAGTCCGGTGTAACTAAGAAGCATGGGACAGAAATGGTTAGACATGATTATATGTGCAAATAACTGGCGTAGCTTGATAATTACAGGTTTTGTGATTCAGCCTGTAAGGTTACAAATTAGGATGTGAAATCCTAGAAGATATTTGGTCAGCCAGTAAGGCTAGGAGTTTGGATTCGATATCCAGACAAATACATGATTGTAGTTTTATACGTGTTATTTGCAAAAATGATTACTCACTGAGCTTTGTAGCTCATACCGTTTGTTAAATGTCCCTGTAGGTTAGCATATCCCTGGTAAGGATAAAGTCCGTGACTCAAGAAGTGGACTTGTAGATGCTGTCAGTAGCAGCCCGGCTTTAAAGGGGATTTGGTATTTCATACTCTCCTTGATACACTTGTACCCGTTTTTATTAAAAATATACCCCTTGTTTATGGTTTTATGTACTGAAACCTTTGTTAAAAATGAAAATTTTTCAGGGGTGTTTTTGTTTTAAAAGCCGGGTGTTACAAGTTGGTATCAGAGCCGTGGTTTAAGTGAACTAGGTGTCTTTAGAGTAGATTCCTGGACTTAAACCTTGAGACAGTAGACACGATGTACCGTTAGGTGTATATATTTGTTATTATACATATATAACCTAGCCGTTACTGACTTCTAATGTATAAGAAGTATGAGCAGCGAATCGTATTTGGAGGAATTTAGGACGTGCAGCTTTAAGAGGCGAACCAGCCCTTTCTCAAGGCTCCATCGAACGAGGGGCAACGAGACAAGTAGCAGAAAATCCACATGGCAAGCAACAGTAGTTGTTGTGGTCAGAGAAAGAAATTGGGTGCTTACCCTGATTGATATCAAGGTGAAAGAAAAGTAGCTGAGACTACAAGAAAAGCAGAAAAATGTTAGTGGACGCTTCAGGAGAAGTTACCACGATTTAGGTCCAACCTTAAAGGGAAGGGACCAAAATGAAAAAGGCAATGCGATGCAAGAAGTGCAGGAAAAGCACTTAAAAAAATTATAGAGTTGAGACTCTACTGTTGACATGCTGAAATTGCAGAAAATAGGAGCAGATTGCTCGAGCTTGTTTGGATGGATCGGAAGTGTGTCTAGCGCGGAGCTATAAAACACTTTCCTATGAAATACTCACATGCTAAATGTGGAGTAACGGGTGATGAACCCAGGAAGGAACGGGGAGGAAAGAAAGAAGAAACGAATGCTCGAAAAGGACCAGTGGTATTATGAGCATTCCAGCAGATTGTGGAGGAAGCTCGTGAGGAGACTGATATGATCTCCGATATAATAGTTTTGAATATAACACCGTATATGTTATATATGATCCATGAAGCTATGCTTTGGATCGATGACCTTAATGTCTTGTCTGAATATTTCATCAATGGTTATGGATGAAATTTTAGAAGTAGCTATAGCAGAGAGCAAATATGTTCAAGATATTGAACACCCGGAAAGGTAGTTTGCTTAGGATTTACGGAACCCTTTTTCCCTATAAATCTGAAGCTGATGACTACCAGTGAATCTGAAGACATTGTATATATGAATTGATTAGCAATGAATGATGCTAACATGAATTGTAGAAATATGAACATTGTGGTTCTAAAATTAGAAATGAAATGGACGAAAATCCATGGTAAATGACTGTTGTTGAGAATACCAGTTATTTTCTTTACTTAAACTCGGAAAAGAGTTAGTAAAGGAATGATGTTGTAGTTGGCATACGTGGTATGGGCCAAGCTAAATAAAGCGGTGATAGTAGTGTAATACTTTAAATAAATTCTCGGATGTTTCTTTTGAAAAGAACTTCCAAGATTTCTGCCAGATTGGCGAGAAGAGCTTATGATTAAGCTAGACTTGGGAGCCGTTCCTGTTATTTAGGCTCTATATTGATTAGCCTCTGCAGAGATGGTAGAGTGGTAAAACAATTAGAAGAAATTGTTTTGAATTGGGGTCTAATATGGCCGAATGTGTCATCGTGTGGAGCCCTATCTTATTTGAAAAGAAGAAAGATAAGTTAATGTGTATGTACATTGACTACTGAGAATCTGATACTCTTGAAATCAGACTGAATATGAGGTACATTTGTACCAGGTATTGGAGTTACTTCACTGAGTTAAGTGATATGTAAACTTCTCCAAGTATGAAAATTTGGCTAAAAGAAGCTTTATATTCTTTGGGCATGTTAATAATGCCAGAAATGATAAAGTAGATCCAGTGGAAATGATACTGTGATAAAATGGGAACCGCCTCAGGAATCTGACTGAAATTTGTAGTTCCTTGGATTGGCGGGTTATTACAGGAGAGTTGTAGAAAACTGCTCCTCGATTGCTGTTTAGTTGACTAAAGTTGACCTAGAAAAGTGAAAAGTTGGAGTGGGTAGAAGGACCACATGTAACTTTTCAAAGGTTGAAACAAACCTTGTGTGAAGCTCCGGTGTTAGCATTGTCGCTAAGCGGAGAAGATAAACTGAATTACAGAAATGTATCTAGAGTTGATTTTGGGTACATGATATTGCAGTAGCAATTATGAATTTGACATTGAATCTTTAGAGACACTACTTGTATGGTGTAAAGCTTAATGTTTTTACGGATCATAAAAGTTTAAAGTACTTAATTGATCTAAAAGAAGCGAAATATGAGATAGCAAAGATAGATGGGTTACTTAAAGATTTCGGTCATGAAATCTTGTACCATCTCGGAAAGGCGGATGTGATTATAGATGCCTTGAATTAGAAAGAGTATCTTTTGAAAGATACAACCACATGCGTGAGTGTGGCGAATTGATTACCTGAGTTGATTCGGGTAGCACAAGAAGAAGTGTGCAAGTCTGAAAACATGAAAAGTGAATGAATGATTAGCTATTGAAAGAAGCTAGTTGGAAACTCACGGCGATTTAAAACCCTTGGTGGTTGTGTATGTGAGTTCCAAAGCAAAACGAGATATGAAAGATTTACCTTAAAAGATGTATATTTGGGTAAATATGCAGAATGCCCGGGGCAGTACCAAACTGTGTAGGATGATATAACCTATGTATTGGTGGCCGGGGCTAAAGAAAGACATTGAAAGACATGTGAAAAGTGTTTGACTTGTGTGTAACTACAGTCAAACCATTAGAAACATACGGAAAATGTAACCGTTGTGGGTCCCAAGGACGAAATGGGACGAAAATATTATAGACTTTGTAGTAAAGTCTTTGTAAGTGCCGCATGGGTATGATACCATATGGGTAATTGCAGATTGGTTGATGAAACCAATGCAAATTTATACTGACCAAGGAAGAAATTAAGATTTAAAAGTAGTGAAAAACTACATAGAAAGAGTAATTTGTCGACGTGAGTTACTGGTGTCGATTGTATCGGGTCGAGATAATAGAATCATTCGCTAATTTTAGCATAAATCCCAAGAATAATTAGTTCTAAAGTACTAGTAAGTACTGTATATGAATTGCAAATTGATAGACAAAGCGAGATAATGATGCAGATTCTAGAAGACATGCTTGAAACTGGCATATTAGGCCCTGGTGGAAGATGAGAAGATCGTCTACTTTGGTAGAACCCGTAGGTAATAATAGTTTTCGTACCAGTTTTCTGATGACCCATATAATGCATAGTATGGAGTATCGTGTTGCACGCCGATTTACTAGACTGAAGTTGGAGAGAAGCAGTTGGCTGGACCCGAGATTGTACCTCAACAGAAGAAAAGACTAGGCAAATACGAGAAAGCTTTCTATGGGTCTCATGGTTCTGAGAACATAGATTGATAAATTTCAACGAATACCTCATGCTGAAATGAAGGTAGATACGTAGATAAGGTACCCGGGACAACCGGAGGAATGATATGCAAATTGTGATCTAATCACGAGATAAGAAGACTAGTATGGTTAAGTGCTTAGGCAATACCATAGAGGGTTCCATATGATATGGGAGACCGAAATTGTAACGAGATAGAAATACCCTCGCTTGATAGTATGATTTCGGGGACGAAATCTTTTGAAGGAGGGGAGAATTTGTAACGCCAAGATACTCTTTTTATGTAAATATAATAAAAGGGTAAATTGGTCATTTTACCTTAGAAGAGTAATTTGGTCTTTTGGACTGGAAAGAATTTGGTTTGAAATAATATTTTGAGTTTTGGACTTAAAATGTTATAAAAACTAAAATTGGTCATTTTACCATAAAAGGGTATTTTGGTCATTTGACCATGTGAGGGACCAATTATGTAAAAATATTGTTGCTTGTGGCAAAAATATAAGAAATGAAAGTTTTATGTCATAAAACTTGATTATTGTGGCCAAAGTTCAAGAAAATGAACTTAGGGACCAAATTTGTAAATTTTGGAAGTATAAATAGAAGAGTTGACTCTCTTCTTTGGCTGACCATTTGTGCAGCAACGGGAAGGATTTTGGTGAACAAATTCTGCAAAGATCATGAGGCTTGAAGCAGGAAAATCGAAATCATGAATTGGAATTTAAGTTTCCAAGCAATCAAGGTTAGTAAACTTGATTTTTAACCAAGTTCTTGATGGTGTTCTTGAAGGGTTTTATAGAAACTGAAATTTGTAAATTTCAGTTATGTTTATGTGGTTTAAATGGTTTAATACTTCCAGTAAGTCATGCTAAAAGGACTTAATGCAAGAAAATGGAAGTAGGTTGCTATTTGTGATGAATTTGAAGTTTTGGGGTCTTGGAACTAAGAACCCTAATTCCTCATTTTGATTGATTGAGTTGTTTGTAATGGTTGAAAACCTTGTTTTAATGTAAGGTTTTAGCCTAGGAATAAACCCCAACCGATTAAGTTGAGTAATAAGTGCTTAAAATGGAAAAATGGAAATTTCTAGCACAAAATCGGAGTTTCTGCACCTCTGTCCAGTGCTCGCGACTCGACCAGGTGGTCGCTCGCGACTCGAAGAGGGTCCTTTGCGACTCGACCAGATGGTTGGTCGCGACTCGAGCCCTGGGCAGAAACCATTTCAGCTTCTGTTAAAATTTAGTGAATTTTCCAAGTTTGATTCTTGTGCTAGGCTTATCCGATTGACCTGAAATTTTAAACATAGGTCTAAAATGTTGTAAAACTTCATGGAAAATTATCGGAATACGAATACGACCTCCCGAAAGTACTGTAGTAGAATACGCGTATTTCGGGAAGTGTATTAAATTTTATAACGATGGTTATTGATTGGAAATGCTTGGAAACGGTCCCCAATTGAATTGTATAGGACTCTTGTGTAGTAGAGTCAACTAAAATGGTTATTAACCTATTATCATTTGGTATATAAATGAATAAATAGGTACGGGATAAATGGTTGTGGTGCACGCAAAAGCAAGAAACAACCGGATTCAAATGCAGCTAGCATCCAGGTGAGTAATCTCACTGATATCATATGTGATATATGATGATTGAATTGTTACAGGTTGAAACAGTTTCGAGGGACGAAAACGACAAGTGTAAAAATATATGTAAAAGACAAGACCAGATAAGCCGTGAGTCATTGCGATGACAAGAACGGAGCTGTGAGTCAATACATATATATATATATATATATATATATATATATATATATATATATATATATATATATATATATATATATATATATATATATATATATATATATATATATATATATATATATATATATATATATATATATATATATACACTATGATATGACAAGACCGGATAAGCCGTGAGTCTAGGCAACAGCGGGCTAACCCGTGAGCCATAGTTTATTTTGATGAGTCAAACTTATATAGACAAGACCGGATAAGCCGTGAGTCTAGGCAACAGCGGGCTAACCCGTGAGCCAAGGCAACAGCGGGCTAACCCGTGAGCCATATTTGATTTTGTATTGTATGATATTCTGGTGCGGCCTATACGACTATGATTCTGGATGTTATATCCAACTGGTACGGCCTATATGGCTATGATATTATTATTTAGAGACGGTGCGGCCTTATGGCTACGATTTCGGGTTGCTGAACCTAAACTGGTGAGGTCTTCGAACTATGATTCATATGCTGGAAATGTTTTGGTGCGGCTTGGATAGCCATGACAAATAATACGACTTATATAGTCATGATATATGGTATAGTCCGGTGTGACTAAGAAGCATGGGACAGAAATGGTTAGACATGATTATATGTGCAAATAACTGACGTAGCTTGATAATTACAGGTTTTGTGATTCAGCCTGTAAGGTTACAAATTAGGATGTGAAATCCTAGAAGATATTTGGTCAGCCAGTAAGGCTAGGAGTTTGGATTCGATATCCAGACAAATACATGATTGTAGTTTTATACGTGTTATTTGCAAAAATGATTACTCACTGAGCTTTGTAGCTCATACCGTTTGTTAAATGTCCCTGCAGGTTAGCATATCCCTGGTAAGGATAAAGTCCGTGACTCAAGAAGTGGACTTGTAGATGCTGTCAGTAGCAGCCCGGCTTTAAAGGAGATTTGGTATTTCATACTCTCCTTGATACACTTGTACCCGTTTTTATTAAAAATATACCCCTTGTTTATGGTTTTATGTACTGAAACCTTTGTTAAAAATGAAAAATTTTCAGGGGTGTTTTTGTTTTAAAAGCCGGGTGTTACAACGATCAATCAAATTTAGTAATTTTTTTGTTTGTAAACATTTCTGGTCAATCTCAGAAGTTAAAACGGGTATTGGAAAAACGCAAGGCTCCTTCTACATCAACAATTTCCACCTACTATTGATGATAGGATTCCAGAGGAAATGAAAAGAATTCTCCTTCACAGCGCCTCTGAAGTCGACAAACAAATTCAATCAATTGCTGAAGATACACAATTTTTAGAGGGTTAACGGAGATTAGTTGACGGTAAAAAAAGTTGGATAGCTTCAAAAAAACAAGAAGTAATAGAAGCTGAGAAATGGATTAAGTCAACCAAAGCAAACATTGATCGAGAGATGGATAATGTATTGTCACTTGGTCAAGAAATTACTAAAAAAAAGATTTGGGTAGCTAATATGAAAAAAAACTATCCATATGAGTTTCCTGAGTGGAAAATTAAAGATTAGTTTTTCTATTTTGTATTATGAAAAATATTTTGTTAACTATGAATTTCGTAGGTGATAATTATTTCTATTTGAAGGTTGGTATTTAGGATCTCAGTACTTATTTGTCTTTTATTGTTTGTATTTCATGAGTTTGTTAAGTATAATTTTTATTAATATTTATGTATTGCTATTCTTTTGTCTATATATCTTTATATTTAATGGTCACATCAACCCCTCCCCTATATATTTATTTCCAACCTACCAACCCATTCTAAATTTTCTATATATATACCTTATTTCACCTTAACAATCTTCACACCAAACCATTATCACTCATCGAAAATATCGTAGCCCAAATATGTCTGCTTCATCCTTAATCCGACAAGGAAAACCTTGGCTCATGCCTGAAGACCTTAGAAAACTAGTTATACAGAAAGAAGAGGAGACTGAATCTCAAAACAGATTTATTAGGCAGCAAAAAAAACAGTTGGATGAAATGCAGGAAGAGATTTTCAAAAAAATAAAATGGGTCAAAAAGACACAACAAGATATCAAACAAGCAACTATCTGGGTGCAAAAACAAAAGGAGGCTATTGAACAGGGCGAGCTGGAGCTGCAAATTAAGGTCAAAGAAATGAAAAGGAAAAACAATTGGGTGCTTGCACAGAAAAAAAATATCCTCTTGATTTCCCAGATTTATGTGATAGTAATTAGACCTAGTGCGTATGTTTCTATTATCATGTAACCTTTTGATTAGGGTATGCTTTTATAATATTTTCCTAGTACGTATGTTTCTATTATCATGTAACCTTTTGATTAGGATATGCTTTTATAATATTTGTCTACGTTTTTGTTTAGACAAATTTGTCTATGTTTCTAATATATACACTTTCTATATAAACGTTACCGACAACCTTGTTTAGAGCTTCAAAATTTACACTTTCCGTCATCAAAATATAGGATTAATCATGTTTGTGAACACATCTAGTAATACACTTCACCTTCAAAAAAATTTCAACTAAATCTGAGTTCGTATAAAGAAACTACGACCGTTAAAAGTTGGACAAAAAATAAATAAACGTGAAAAGACAACCTTCTTTAGACCTTCAAAAGTAAATCTTTCCGACATCAAATAATTTGGTTAATCATGTTTGTGAACAAATCTAGTAATACACTTCACTTTAAAAATAATTCAACTAAATCGGAGTTCGTATGAACAAACTACGAGGGTTCAAAGTTAGAAAAAATATTAATAAACATTACCGACAACGTTGTTTAGAGCTTGAAAAGTAACACTTTCCGACATCATAAATTTATGTTAATCGTGTTTGTGAACACATCTACTGATACACTTCACGTTAAAAAAAATTCAACTCAATCCGATTTCGTATGAATAAATGACGAGTGTTCAAAGTTGGACAAAAATTTAAACTAAACCCATGAACCACCAAGAACTTCAAGAAGACAAGGAGGAAAACGCAGCTGGCTCAGAGGAAAACGCAGTTCTTGAGAGCAAAACCCAGCTCGTGCTCGAAGGGGAGGAAAACGCAGTTTCTTGGAGGAAAATGCAGCCCATGAAGGCCAGCTGCGTTTTCCTTGGTTAGTTTGGGGAATACCCCTAAATTTTGGCTGTTTTGAGAAAAACTCTTATGGGATGCTATTTTAGTCATTTTCTCTTAATAGAAATCATAGTTATTATTTTTCTAAAACATTTAAACTAAATACATATAAATATAAATCTAAGATTAACAATAATTAGTTTAAACTAAATAATTAGAGAGTATAAAGAAATAACATTAAACTAAAAATAACGCAAGACAACATGAAGCTATTAGCGTAAATAGGTTTCATCATACAGAAACGAATGTTGATATGTACTTATTTGTTACATATATCATCTTTGTAAACTTGGGGATCAATTTCTTCTGCCTTCATCTTCCGGTCCATCGTTGTTATAGAACGCATAACCTTTGTTTTCCAAAATTAAATTGTGTAATATGATACATATGTACATTATGTTTCTTAACCTTTTTAGAGTCAACATCCGTGCCTAGTTTTCAAGTATGTGCCATCACTGCTTAAGGTCACCAAATGCACATTCCATATCTTTCTTAGTTGATTATTGTCGTGACTTGAACAGTTGTCGCTTTTCATCTGTTGGTAATATGATTGATTTCACAAATGTACCAAACTTAAGGTATATGCCACAAACAAGATAATACTCGAATTTGTACTCCATTATGTTAACTTCATACAGACACTCGGGTGCTTTCCTATTCATAAGGTCGTTGAACATAGACACGTGATTAAGGGTATTGGTGTCGTTGCTCGATCGAGGGACCAAATAATGCATGCTTAATCTAGAGATCTTGTGAGGCAACTATGTCTACCGTTATCGTAGGGTGCTCATGATCACCTTGTATGAATTTCCCTTGCCATGCAATAAAAACAATGTTTTCAACACACAATGCATACAACTAAGGCTTTCTAGCATTCCAGTAAAAAAACCACAGACCTCTTCTTTCAACACATAATTTTTACGTGTCTTCAAACATAGGTCTACATAAATATTGTTTGTCGTAAAGCCTAATCACACCTTTACAAATTCTACAACGAACTTATGAAGTATTAACACACATCTTTAAGTAGTCTTTCCATGAGTCAGAACATGCATCAAACCCTAATTAAAGGATAATGGATGTGCATATTTGTAGATTTGTAAAACCCCTTCTACCTCTTGCATCCCTTGATAATCCAAAAAATAGAGACACTCTCTCTAAAATATTTGTTATATGGAGGAATATTTCTCTACTCATACGGTAATGTCGTCTAAACTTTTTAGCATTATTTTTCTCGAGAAGTTGGGAGGCATGCTAATATGAAAACCATAGAACTCGGGATGCATGCTATCTTTACTAGATTTGCGAAGAGGTAATGCATTTCAACTGGCATAACAGGCATTCAGCATTGGTTGAGTGCTAGAGTCAACTATAGGTTCCTCATTGGCTGACTCTTGAATCTTTTCAAGATCAACTATACTCCCACTGTCCTCTTTGGATAAAAGTTCTTTTTCTTGAAAGACTCCTCTTTGAGCCACAAACACCACATTTTCACTGGGTCTGTAAAACAATATTCAAATACTTCTGTAGGTAACCAATAAACAGACAATTCTCGGCTCTGGCATCAAGTTTATCTTGGGTTTTGTGTCGAACGAAAACCTCACAACCACATACCTTGATATGTGCAAGTGAAGGACGCTTCTCACTCCACGTTTAACGAGGTGTCTTAAAAACTTTCTTCGCTTGTACAAGGTTTAAGATATGTGTGGCTACCTCTAAGGCATATCCCCATAAAATTATCAAAAGAGAATCTCGACTCATCATGGAACGAACCATGTTTAATAATGTTCGATTTCTCCTCTTAGCAACACCATTAAGCTGGGGTGTTATCGGAGGAGACAATTGTGAAACTATTCCACATTCCTTTAGATAGTCGTTGAAACCGATACTAAGATATTCACCTCCCCTATCGAAGCAGAGTATCTTTATCTTCTTGCTGAATTGATTCTCTACTTCGTGCTTGAACTCTTTGAAATTTTCAACAGTGTCTGACTTATGTTTAATCAAATAAACATAACCGTATCTACTGAAATTATTAAAGAATGGTACGTAGTGGTGATTTGCATCCCTTATGGCGGATCTGAAGGGTCTACATACATTCGTGTGGATTATGTCCAACAATCTTTCGCCCCTCTCAAAAGTCCCTGAGAAGGGTGATTTTATCATCTTGCCTAATAAACAAGATTCACATACATCATCTGATTTTAAGTCAAATGATTCCAAGACTCCATCCTTTTGGAGTTAGGCGATGTGTTTCTTTGGATAATTGTTAAGTTAATAATTTTAACTTGACATCAACATGTTTAGACCCTCTTGGTAACTCTATTGGTCCGCTCAAACGGCGGTGAGCGAAAAGGACGCCCATTCAGCGTTCATTTCAAAGGCGTTTCCTTAAACCATCTTAGAGTGTTTAGAATGAATGAGCCTAGTCTTGATCCAAGTTGATGTATTTAATTTAATCATACATATAATATAAACTATTATATAATTGATAAGGTATATTTTAAACTTTTAAAATTTACCGGTGCTTTAATCATATTAATTCAGATTAACCTAATTTGTTAAAATGATAATATTAAATCACCATTTAAAATTCTAATCATGTGAGGAAACATGTTAATACTTAATATTAAATAAGCAAATCACACATTTATGATTAGAATTGAACTAACTAGTTAATCCTAATTATCCATGTATAATCAAATGGTAATAATTAATTAGCAATTAAATACTCAAATCATGTGCGGACACATGTGACAAAGCCTAGTAATATCACATATTTTAGTCGTTGTTGAGCCCTATTCTTAGTGAAATTATATCATATACATCGTTGTATTTTCACTTTTCGTGCCAGCACTTGTTTGGAAAGAAATAATGAAAACAGGGACTAAAAGCGTGCAATTTGGAAGAAGTTTGAAGATCAAGGCAAAATCAGGAAAAAACGTACGCGCGCTGCGGAAATGATAAAGGCACGACGCGGATTTAAGGCGTTGGAAAGAATTCAAATTCCGAGAAAACGGGGATAAACCCCTACGCGCGACGCGGGATCCTTAAAAACACGGCGGGGCTTCGAGATTTTTGCAACTATAAATAGAGCCATTTAGGTCGAAAAAACGAGCGAAGACCTGGTGTAGAATCGACCCCCAAGGCTCTTTGACTCCGAGATTCAGCTTCAAGAACCATTAATTGGTATTTTTTATGTTTTAGCTTTACTTTTCATTTAGTTTAATAGTTAGAAATCTTTGGCTAGTATCTTTGGGTGTGACAACCATTGATATTTAGTTCTAGTTTCTGTTTTGGATGTTTTGTTACTGTTTTGGAACACTTGGAATCTGTTTTGGTTAATAATAATCATTCAGTTAATTTTAAGTGTTGATTTTTCGGTATTTATGCTTATTGTTGGATTGTGAATGTTTGTTTTGTGTTTGGATGCTTGAATGACCTTGATTGGACTGATTTCCCTTGCTGATTTCAATGACCAACTTGGGTTAGCTTTTGGTTTGAACTTAGCCAGTGATTGTTCATTCAGACTTTAGTTATTGGTTTAGTTAATGTTTGGTTTGTGTTTGATGTTTGAATTGCCTTTGCTTGCTTCTGAGTTAGAGATGTACTTCTGATTTCAGTAAGTGACTAGGGTTTTGGTTGAGAGTTTTAGTTTATGCTCTTTGGGATTAGTAGTCAAAAGTTAGGAACTAGGTCCTCTGACTGTAGCGTGACACTACAGTTGGTAATCTGTCACCTGTCTCGACCACATAACTCCTGTGGATCGACCCTGACTTCCACTGTGCTAAGTGAGAGTGAGGTTATTGTCTTATTTTTGACCGCATGACGACCTCTGCGCATGTCAACATGATACTAATTAATTTTTAATTTAATTATCCTAAAAGAATTTAAACTATTTAAATTGACTATTTCCTAATTTACCAAAAAGAAAATAATTTCAAAATTCAAAATAATGCTAAAGGATAAATTAATCTTATGTAGATAATTACCAAAAGTTATTTTAACACATTTTAAATTCATAAATATCCAAAAAATCGATTTATCCAAGCCATCATAGAATTTTCGAAAATCACATGTCAAACAAGAATTTATGTAGTACAAATATCAACTAAGCATAGACTCTAATACCACTGATAGGTTTTATATACCCTAGATACAGCAAACATGGCAACGGAAACACACAAAAATTAGCCAAGGGAAGTAACATTTACTAAAACCTACAAGGATACTACTTAATGATAATTACAACTACAAGAAGGATTAAGACTAACAACCTTTAGCAAAACCAATTTGCTTGAAGAACCCTTGTGTATATTAAATCCCAAGCTAAGGAAGGCAGTACCCAAAAGAGAATACATCTGATGGTTCACACCCAATAAGTCTAAATTATTAGGTTAATTTTTTCATTAAGAAAGTTCGCTATAAAACCCTAGAGAGAGATTATAGATTCTATTGAGGAGAAGAGAAAACTCTAAGACGGAGAGAGCCAGTGAGTGGGACGAAATTATGAGTGCCAGGGGAGGAGTATTTATAGCTTGTAAGGATGCTTAGAGATAAACCTGATTTGAATTTAAACTTGATAAGGATAATTGATTAGATAATCCAGCTTATCTCAAATTCAAATCTTATCTCCTCGTCCATATATGGTGGACAAAATTTAGAAGGATCGTCCTTCTTAATTTCGTCCCTTATCCTCATCCTTCCAATATTATCATTTGCCCAACTATTAGACAATTAATATTTAGTCCCTACACTTTAATTAATCCCAAATTAATTTAAATTAATTCAAATTAATTCCAATTTATTGCAAACTAGTTTGTAATTAATTTATCATCATATGACAAATTAATAAACTATTTATTTATCTCTCTTAATTAACATTAATATCATCTGGACTACTGAGGGAAACCCAAAAAGGACCGTGCTATTAATGGAAAGTCCTTACCAATTAGTTATCACATTGGACACTATTTCAGCAGTAGGTACGATGGGCGGCTCCAATGTCAAAGATTCCCATGGCCTCTAGAGGTCGTTTATCCGCCCGGGATAGGTCAAGGTTAGTTTTTTATTATTTAATTTATGATTACTCAGGTTACACGGTTATAGCTATATAGCTATTTAATATTCTAGTTTAGAAAAAAAGTTATATATTGGGTATAAGGTGATCTTACAAACATTTTAGGAGGGATTTGTCAGCCTTGGCCTACTTATAGACAAATCACGAACAACGTTGTCAAAAAAATGTTCAGCATCGAGTAGTATATTAATTATTTATTTTGATATCTTATGCTCATTCATTTTTAATTCTCATTTTTAACTTTACTTGACATTTTTATAGACTCTTTACTAGTGGTATCCACATGAGGAAGATAGCATCTTTGAAGGTTATGAGCACATACTCAAGGATCGTTACAGATATAACATGAGGGATGTTAGGAAAGAATCACCATCATTGCACAAAAAGATGGGAGATGTATCCCACATATTGAGGATAGCTTTGGGATCTAGCAAGACGTGTACCGGTGTTTTTATAGTGTAAGTGATCTAATATATTATAATTTACTTTGTTTATTTTATTCCCTACTATATTATTATAAATATATTTTTTCTTTTTTACATTATTGGAGCACAAATTAATGGGAAAAAGGTCCACCAACAGGAAGAAGAACCGCAACATAGCTGATAGCTCTAGGTTGACATCCAAACATATGGGCAGCAACATCAATACTTCAAGCATTGTCTTAGAATGGTAAGTAATCATAATTATCAATTTTAGTAATCTAATTTTCTTTTAACATTAACTACATAAATTATATGGTGTTTATTATGTAGAAAGATTTGCAATGTGTTAGGATCGAGACACACACACGACACTAATCACACGCACTCAGCTCTCTCTCTCTCTCTCTCTCTCTCTCTCTCTCTCTCAAGAACACAAAGATGAACACGAGGGATTTAACGTGGTTCGGTCTAATCTGACCTAAGTCCACCAGGTAACTAGGAATGTATATTTCTTGGTGCTACTCTGCACTCTCTCTGTTACATGTGGTGTGTTTTACAAATCACATATGAGACTCATATATAGAGTCTGTAATGATAATGTGAACAAGCAAAAAAAAAGTCCATGAAAAATGCATTCGGGAAAACTGGATCGCCTATCCTTTTCCCCCTTTTTTGACTTGCTTTTCTGCCACTAATATTGACTAGTGGCTTCACCTACTCAACAATCTCCCACTTGAAGCCACGGAACAATCTTCACCTGTGCTTCAACTGTGCATCTGTATTTCGTAAAACTTTTCATCTTAGCTCCTTCCTAGTTACCCTGCCTTCTCTTCAATTTTCCTGAAGGCTAGTTGAAGCTTCCGTTAGCTCCAACACATTTGTCATGGCTAAGTCTGCCACTGACCTGTTCTCTGTCTCCACCGGCTCCTACTGAAATGAACTGCCCGATCCTGGAACATCCTGAGAACAAACGACACTCTCCATGTGTAGCAGATAATCTAGAGAGAATTTTTACAGATGGAATACTGGTTTTATTAACCCACTGTGTTCTGGGTATTCTAGCTGAGACACAACCCTTGCTCCCACTGCTATGAATGCCCTTGACTGGTTTTTCTAAACCGTTCCAAACACGTTCAACTTGAATCTGACCTGTGACTCTGGGTTTGCCATCTGCAAAGCAAACCTTCTTCTGTCCACGAGACTCTATGAACCGGACTTTGGTCTTCTTCTGAACTGGGACGGTTACTCCCTCAGACGGTAAACTGACCATATATAATGAACCCCTCTTATGTCCATGAGCTATCACAATATTTCCTTTGACTACCTTCCACTACCCATTCCTGAACATAACCTCGTGCCCCTGTTCATCCAACTGCCCAACAGAAATCAACTGTTTCTTCAGACTTGGAATTACTCGGACATCCTTCAAAGTCCATGGACTGACTGGAGTCTTCAGATCTAAGTCACCTATGCTCGTCACATCAAGAACCTCATCATTTGCTAGTCTTACCTTACCAAAATCCCCTTCTTTTAGATTCTGCAGTGCTTCACTGCTGTGGGTAGCGTGAAATGAAGCACCCGAATCCATAACCCAGGAATCCACATTGCTCTCCACACTACAGATCAAAGCATCATCATATGAATGGTCTACTGCAACGTTAACTTCTTGCTTGTCTTTTGGACATTGATTCCTAAAATGTCCAACCTCTTTACAGTTCCAACAAGTCACATCATTTCGAGTCCTCGACTGACTCCTTCTTCTGTTCCTGCTCCCACTACCTCTGTTATTTTTTCTACCTCTGACCGCATTCAATTGTTCAATTGATGATTCCCCGGAATTTCTTCTTCTGACGTCTTCGCCTAGAATTAAATCCCGAATTCCCTCAAAAGTGAGCTCTTTCGATCCTGCGGAACTAGTAACAGCTGTAACTGTTCCGGACCAACTGTCAGGTAATGATGATAACAGTAGTAAAGCTTGAACTTCATCCTCGAACTTTATTCCCACTGACCCAAGTCTGGATAAAATCGAGTTTAAATTGTTGATGTGCACTGTAACTGAACTTTCTTCCCTCATCCTCGTGTTGACTAGCTCCCGAATCAGGAAGACATTATTTGCTGCCGACGGCTTCTCGTACATATTAGACAATGCCTCCATGATTCCCTTTGTCGAGGTCTCCTTCAAAATGTTGAAAGCAACATCTTTTGACAACGCTAGTCTAATAAATGCCTTGGCCTTCTTATCAAAGTCTCCCACTGTGCCTGTGTCATCGCCTCCGGTTTTTCACCTAAAACTGCGTCCAAGTCTTTCTGCACGAGCAAATCTTCAATTTGCATCTTCCACCAACCAAAGTCTTTCCCATCAAACTTCTCAATCTGAATCTTACTGCTTTCTGCCATTATAACGGACAAACTGCACCCTTTTCAGAAATTAAGGGTAAAAATGCAAATTTTCTGAAGTTTAGGGGCTCAACTGCACTTTTCTGAAAGTTTAGAGACTAAACTGCAATTTTCTGAAAGTTCAGGGACTAAACTGTAATTTTTTGAAAGTTCAGGGACCTAACTGAAATTTTCTGAAAGTTTAGGGGCTAAACTACACTTTTCTGAAAGTTCAGGGACCTAACTGCAGTTTTCTGAAAGTTCAGGGACTAAATTGCAATTTTCTAAAAATTCAAGGGCTAAACTGTAATATTCACTTTTGGAACGTGATTTCCACCGAAAGCTGCTTTTCCCTTTTTGAAAGATGCTGCTTTTTTGCTTTTTTGAACGTGACCAAAGATGCTCCCTTTTTTGTTTCTTTCTCCTAGAATAAAAGAAAACAACACGGTTTTTTTTTTCAAAAAAACAAAAGTTATGCTCTGCTCTTAGCAATCTTCTCCTGAGATGCAACAACTATCGGAGACCGACAATATTTGATCTCCTCCTGCCGGAAAACGACTCAAACGATTTCTGCTCCTATCGTTGCTACTAAGCCGGCGACTGTTGCCTGGCTAACTGCGTTCAGCCACCTACCTCGGAACATAAAAAAAAACAACGCAACTGATCTCCGGCGATCCGATCGTTGTGTACGGTGTGTAAGTGAGCCTAAGCTCTGATACCAGTTGTTAGGATCGAGACACACACACGACACTAATCACACGCACTCAGCTCTCTCTCTCTCTCTCTCTCAAGAACACAAAGATGAACACGAGGGATTTAACGTGGTTCGGTCTAATCTGACCTACGTCCACCAGGTAACTAGGAATGTATATTTCTTGGTGCTACTCTGCACTCTCTCTGTTACATGTGGTGTGTTTTACAAATCACAGATGAGACTCATATATAGAGTCTGTAATGATAATGTGAACAAGCAGAAAAAAAAGTCCATGAAAAATGCATTCGGGAAAACTGGATCGCCTATCCTTTTCCCCCTTTTTTGACTTGCTTTTCTGCCACTAATATTGACTAGTGGCTTCACCTACTCAACACAATGGTTGTATCTATGTAAAGTTATGATGTGATTAATAATAGTGTTACATTTTTTGCACAAGAATGTCTTTATTCTATTTATGTCTTCAATGTTTCTCCAACATAGTGGTATTGAAGGTCGGTTAAGGAGAACTAGAGGAAATGTTGAATTCATAATTAATAAAGAGAAAGAGATGATAGAAAATGCAAGAGCAAAGAGAGGACTTAGTGCTGACATGACGTGGAAATGAAAAGTAAGAATAGGAAGGCGATAATTGTCATATTCTCAGACAAGCAAGTGTTATTGAGGATTTTGAGAACAACTTTCGGGTAACAGACAATCATAAAACAAGAGAAAGAGAGAAGAACCCTTTCATCGGAGGTGTTTCTTATGTGGCTGCTGGAACGATATCCAGTGATGAAGGGCGGTTGTCCAATTGTTACTGAAACATATAAGCTAGATAAGGGGAAATTGGTCAACATGAATTAAAATATCATTTATTAAGTTAACCGTTATGGAAGTGGCAAAATAAGAATCGGTGCTTTGAAGGGTTATATTCTTATAGGGTTGCAACGTTTCATACAGAGTTATAATGGTTGTATACACATGTATATATGTCTATATTGTATCTATGTAAAGTTATGTTGTGATTAATAATAGTGATACGCTTTCTGCACAAGAATTTCTTTCTTCTCTCTATATGTCTTCAATGCTTTTCCAACACCAAACACGGCTATGGAGGTATGGAGGGAGAATAAAGGATCTTATTTATAGGATATGATTGACAACGCATATCAATGTCAAGTATTTTAGTCATTGTTAGGCCCTATTATTTGTGAAATATATCGTATAGTTTATGGTATTACTCACTTTTGTGCCAAGTGCTTTTGTGTAAGAAAAAAAAGATAAAAACAGGGACTAAAGGTGGACAAAATGAAGAAGTTTTGGATAAAGATCATTTTAGTCGAAAACGTACGCACGCCGCAAGTAGAAAACACGCGCGTCGCGTGTAATACCGTATTATTAATTTATATAACATTTGTATTAATCTTAGAGTAATTAAGATTAAATAGGTTGTTATATGAGTTAAGATGGTTAGAAACCCAATTGAGTAAAGTTTGGATTTGTAAAATGTCAAATCAGAGCTACACGGGTCGTGTAAGGCCACACGGGTCGTGTAGAAAGGCTTGAGAAGCAAAGCAGTAACCTTTTCAGACCTACACGGGTCGTGTAGCTTCACCACGGGTCGTGTAGCTCCTCTTCAAAAATTACCGAGGCAAGGTTGGGTCTCACACGGGTCGTGTGAGTCTGCAGAATTTCAAGTTGACTTGTTGTAGGCCTCACACGGGTCGTGTGAGCCTACACGGGTCGTGTCGCGCACCCAGGGCTATTTTAAAGTCGAGTTTTCTTTCATTTGGGTCATTCCCAATTCGACTAAAAACCCTCCCAAACCCTAGAATTCGATTTCTACCCATCTAAGTCGAGATTAAGGCCCATCTTTCACGATTTGAAGCTAGAGATTAGTTCCTTGAGTTTGAAAGGTAAACCTCTTTGATTTTTATCTTGTTTTGACGGTTGAATCTTTGGAATTGAGATGGTTCCTTGTGGTTTTGATGAACCACATGCATCTAGCATGAATTAGAGTGAGTTACTTGGATTAGTGTTTGTAATAGATTTCTAATTCGAAACTCAAGCTTACAAAGTGCTTGTATTATGATCCTAGGGTTATATGAGTTAAATTTGTGAAATTGGAAGTTACAATTAGGATAGTATTGCTATCTTTTGATTGTAACCCTCTCTTATGATTCCAATTCCTTGATTGATATGAATATTGAGTATGATTGAGATTTTCTTGAAATTGAGTATTGAGTTTGAGCCATTGTGTTACAGCTAAGGCTAGACAGGAACACACACGAGGTTCGGGAGTTCCACATATCGACTCAACTTCAGGTGAGTAGTTAATTATTAGATGATTATGTTTTATAATGATGTTATTTTCAAATAAGAAGTAAGCTATATCTAATTTGGTTGAATATAACTAAATTTTGAGTATATGGAAGAAAGAGAAATGGTGTGTGAGACACACTATGGACTGAGACAGTCCATTGAGATAAAATCAAATGAGATGATGAATGATGTAATTCAACTAACCTTAAATTACTCACTGAGCTTTCAAAGCTCATAAATTGTTTGTTATTGTGATTTGTGTTAGGTTCTGGTAGTGGTGACCGCGGGAAGAGGAGCATGGATGGATAGCTACACTTGGACTTGGACTTTGACTTAAACTTACTTTTGTTGCTTTGAAACATGAAGTAAACCCGGTTTTGTTAAACAGTTGTAAATAGTTGATGTAATAATTTAGGACTTGAACTAAGCTTTTGATGACAATCTTGTGTATACTTGTTACTCTTTTTGGGATCATACCTTTAATGATAAAATGTCGAATTAAGAAATTGGTATATCCTAAAATTGAGGAACCGGGTGTTACAAGTTGGTATCAGAGCCTTGGTTTAAGGGAATTAAACCTTGAAGATGGGTTTAGACTTAAACCAATGAGATAGAGAAGTCCCAAAGAGTCCCGAGTAGCTATCCTCCACGGTGTATCACAATTGAGTTGATTATACACTATATTGAGTATTATAGTGATACACAATTGAGTTGATTATACACTATATTGAGTATTATAGTGATATACAATTGAGTTGATTATACACTATATTGAGTATTATAGTGATATACAATTGAGTTGATTATACACTATATTGAGTATTATAGTGATATACAATTGAGTTGATTATACACTATATTGAGTATTATAGTGATATACAATTGAGTTGATTATACACTATATTGAGTATTATAGTGATATACAATTGAGTTAATTACACATCATATTGAGTATTATGGTGGTGATTACTAAATGAGTTAAATTTCTTTTTTAGTTAAGATGAGCACTGGAAAAGAAAAAGAGCGAGGTGATCCATCAAGAGATCAATTGGGATCACGAGATTCGGGTAAAGAGCATCAACCCGAGGGAGAGCGACCTCCCGAGACACAGGGTAATATGCAAGCTATGATTGCGGCTGAAGTAGCCAAGGCACTAAAAGAATTACTACCCACTTATTTGAGACCCCAGACGGAGGTTACAACTGGAGGTCCTTCGGGACAACCACCGGTTCAACCTGAGCACAGGTAGGATTGTGAAGAGGTCTATACTGAGGCGGGTAAAGCTAGAATACCTGAGAAGACAAGGAAGTGTACTTATGATGTTTTTCAGAAGTGCAAGCCATACGATTTCTATGGGAAATATGATCCCATAGCAGCCAAGAATTGGTTAACACATGTTGAAAAGATGTTCCGCACCAGTAAATGCGACGAGGCAGATAAAGTGGAGTTTGCAACAAACTTGTTAAAGGAAGATGCACAGTTCTGGTGGGAGAATATGTGTATGGAGATAGGAGAGAGTTTGGCGTATACACTGAGCTGGGAACAATTCAAGTTGAAGTTCACTGAATACTATTGTTCCAATAATGCTATGAAGGGAATAGAGGAAGAGTTTTTGAAGCTACAACAAGGGTCGAGAACAGTGCAACAATACACACTGGATTTCAATGAGAAGGCAAGATTTGCACAACATCAAGTTGATACCAAGGAGCGTAAGATGGATCGTTACTTGTGGGGTTTAAAAACCCAGATCCGAGAGTTTTTGCCGAGTTCCAGATATACTACCTTTCAACAAGTTGCTGAGGTAGCAAGATCGAGAGAAAGGGAATTGCAAAGACAGGAGGAAGAGAGAAGAACCGAAAGAGAAGTTGAAGGATTAAAGAGAAAGTGGGAAGGTAAAGCTATAGATACTTCTCAAAGATCCATTACCACGGGTTCTCAAGTTCGTGGTGAAACCAAGAAGAATGAAGAAAAATGGTGTAAGAAGTGTAGGCGAAAACACATGGGAGAATGAGATTCCCGAAACCCTCCATCAGTTTGTTTCCAGTGTGGAAAGACGGGACATATGGCTCGCCAGTGTACCGAGAGTCGCCCTGTTTGTTTCAATTGTGGGGAGAGCGGGCATATTTGTCCAAATTGCCCAAAGATGAAATCTGAGCCACAAAGAGATTTTCAAAAGACTGGTCCAGGAAGAGGTCGAGATCGAGATGATCGAAGAGATAGGGGTGGTGGTCATGTGAAAACGCGAGCTTTTCAATTAACTGTCGATGAGGCTAGAGATCGGACCGATGTTATCACAGGTATCTTTAGCTTGAACTCTTTTCAAGTGCGAGTACTTTTTGATTCGGGTGCATCTGTTTCTTTTATATCAGAATCTTTTGCTTCTAAACTAGATATTCCATTAGCCGATTTATATGAGAAAATAATAGTAGATGTAGCAGATGGGAGATGTGTTTTTGTAAAGAGTCATTATAAACAGTGTCGGCTTGAAATCTATGGGGTTATGTACCCTATAGATCTAAAACCGATCACTAATCATGAGTTTGATGTGATAGTAGGGATGGATTGGATGGATGATAATAGAGGTCAAATGGATTGTCATGAGAAAACACTTTCCATAAAGACACCGAGTGGTTCCCGAATTTTGATACGAGGTGAACGACGTTCCCGAAAAGTACCGATAGTGTCACTTGCCACGGCTAGGAGATATATAGAAAGAGGGGGTGAATTGATTATGGCACACGTGATTAGTGCTGAGTCAAAACATTCCAAAATAGAAGAAGTAGAAGTGGTTTGTGATTATCCCGATGTATTTCCCGAAAATCTTCCAGGTGTACCATCAAGTAGACAAGTGGAGTTTGTGATCGATGTCATACCAGGGGCGAAGCCGGTAGCTCGACCACCTTATCGATTAGCACCATCTGAGATGGAAGAATTAAAGAGACAGTTGCAAGAGTTATTGGAACTTGGGTTTATACGTCCGAGTTCGTCTCCGTGGGGTGCGCCTATACTCTTTGTAAAAAAGAAAGATGGATCTATGAGAATGTGTATAGATTATCGGGAGCTCAACAAGATCACTATAAAGAATCGTTACCCGTTGCCGAGGATTGATGACTTATTTGATCAACTGCATGGGGCCACGTATTTTTCAAAGATTGATTTAAGATCCGGCTATCATCAATTGAGAGTACAAGAAGCTGATATTCAGAAAACAGCTTTTCGTACGAGGTATGGCCATTACGAGTTCTTAGTCATGCCGTTCGGTTTGACTAATGCTCCAGCCGTTTTTATGGATTTGATGAATCGGGTTTGTCGTCCCTTTCTTGATAAATTCGTAATTGTGTTTATCGACGACATCCTGATTTATTCAAAGAGTCGAGATGAGCACAGATTTCATTTACAACAAATGCTAGATCTTCTTCGAGACGAGAAATTATATGCAAAATTTTCAAAATGTGAATTTTGGTTGCGGGAGATCCAATTTCTTGGCCATGTGATAAATGAAGACGGTATAAAGGTAGATCCAGCAAAGATCGAAGCCGTAATGAGTTGGGAGCCGCCAAAGAGTCCAATGGAGGTTCGTAGTTTCTTGGGGTTAGCAGGTTATTATCGACGATTTGTAGAAAACTTTTCTCGTATAGCTATACCTTTAACCAAATTAACCAAGAAGACGGAGAAATTTAGTTGGACTGAGGCACAACAATCAGCCTTTGAACAACTACGAGATAGCTTATGCAAGGCTCCAGTGTTGGCTTTACCGCAAGGAATGGAGGATTTTGTTCTTTACAGGGATGCCTCCTTAAGTGGTCTTGGATGCGTGTTGATGCAAAAAGGACGAGTGATAACGTATGCCTCTCGACAACTGAAACCACATGAAAAAGCTTACCCAGTACATGATTTAGAGTTGGCAACAATAATTTTTGCATTAAAGATCTGGCGACATTATCTTTATGGAGTGCGATTTCAGATCTATACAGATCATAAAAGTCTGAAATACCTGTTTGATCAGAAAGAGTTAAACATGAGGCAAGTACGGTGGATGGATCTACTAAAAGATTATGATTGTGAAATACTTTACCATCCTGGTAAAGCCAATGTGGTGGCGGATGCACTAAGCCGTAAGGAGCCGCCTATTCGAGTCGTATCGGCTCGAATGGGGATTGTGAGTTAATTACCAGAGTTGTTACGTAGATGCCAAGTTGAAGCCAATGACTTGAAGAAAGAAAGGATGATTGGTTATGTAGAGAAACTTGTGGAAAATGCACAAGGAATCAAAACTTTCCAAGGGCGAGTTTAGGTTCCGAGACATGGCGAGGCGAGACAGTTATTGCTAGAGGATGCTCACTGTACTAGGTATTCGGTTCATCCTGGTAGTACACAAATGTATTATACCTTAAAACCGTACTACTGGTGGCCAGGTATGAAGCGAGATGTGGGATGATTTGTAGAGAACTGTTTGACATGTCTTCAGGTAAAAGCTAATCATCAAAAGCCTTATGGAGCAGTGCAGCCATTGCCAGTACCAAAGAAGAAATGGGATGAAATCACCATGGATTTCATCACCAAGTTGCCTCGGACTCCTCGAGGATATGATTCTATATGGGTGATAATTGACAGGTTAACAAAGTCGGCTCATTTTATTACAATCCGAGAAGATTATCAAGTATCAAAGCTAGCTGAGATATATACGAAAGAAATTGTGAAACGACATGGAGTGCCAACTTCAATAATTTCTGATAGAGATAATCGGTTCAATTCACATTTCTGGCAAAGTTTCCAAAATCATTTTGGTACAAAAGCTTTATTAAGTACTGCGTATCATCCCCAGACGGATGGACAGTCGGAAAGAACGATACAAACACTTGAAGATATGCTACGAGCCTGCATCATTGATTTTGGAGGCAGTTGGGAAGATCATCTGCCTTTGGTAGAGTTTGCCTATAACAACACTTATCACTCAAGTATACAGATGGCACCTTTTGAAGCTTTATATGGTGCACCGTGCCGAACACCAACTTGCTGGACAGAGATGGGAGAGAAACCATTGGCGGGACCGGAAATTGTAGCTGAAACTGAAGAGAAGATACAAAGCATTCGTGAGCATATGCGGGTAGCCCAAAACCGCCAAAAGCAATATGCAGATAGAAGAAGAAAGCTGTTAGAGTTCAATGTTGGGGACATGGTAATGTTGAAAGTGTCTCCATGGAAAGGAATAATTCGATTTGGCAAGAGAGGTAAATTGAGTCCACGCTTTATCGGACCCTTTCAAGTTTTGGAGAAAATTGGAGCGGTTGCGTATAAGCTAAAGCTTCCAGAGGAGTTACAGGGTATCCACAATGTTTTTCATGTGTCACACCTTAGAAAAACATTGTATGACCAATCCACTTGGGTACCCTTAGCTGAAGTTCAATTAGATGAGAAATTAAGATATCAAGAAATGCCAGAGCAAATTCTAGAAAAGAAAGTTAAGAAATTGCGAAATAAATAAGTGGGATTAGTAAAAGTGAAATGGCGACATCATAAAGGAGCAGATGTTACTTGGGAAGCTGAAGGAGAGATGCGGTCGGAATATCCTTACTTATTTCAAGAGATTCCGAGGATGGAATATTTTGAAGGGGGTAAGAATTTGTAATACCGTATTATTAATTTATATAACATTTGTATTAATCTTAGAGTAATTAAGATTAAATAGGTTGTTATATGAGTTAAGATGGTTAGAAACCCAATTGAGTAAAGTTTGGATTTGTAAAATGTCAAATCAGAGCTACACGGGTCGTGTAAGGTCACATGGGTCGTGTAGAAAGGCTTGAGAAGCAAAGCAGTAACCTTTTCAGACCTATACGAGTCGTGTAGCTTCACACGGGTCGTGTAGCTCCTCTTCAAAAATTACCGAGGCAAGGTTGGGTCTCACACGGGTCGTGTGAATCAACACGGGTCGTGTGAGTCTGCAGAATTTCAAGTTGACTTGCTGTAGGCCTCACACGGGTCGTGTGAGCCTACACAGGTCGTGTCGCGCACCCAGGGCTATTTTAAAGTCGAGTTTTCTTTCATTTGGGTCATTCCCAATTCGACTAAAAACCCTCCCAAACCCTAGAATTCGATTTCTACCCATCTAAGTCGAGATTAAGGCCCATCTTTCACGATTTGAAGCTAGAGATTAGTTCCTTGAGTTTGAAAGGTAAACCTCTTTGATTTTTATCTTGTTTTGACGGTTGAATCTTTGGAATTGAGATGGTTCCTTGTGGTTTTGATGAACCACATGCATCTAGCATGAATTAGAGTGAGTTACTTGGATTAGTGTTTGTAATAGATTTCTAATTCGAAACTCAAGCTTACAAAGTGCTTGTATTATGATCCTAGGGTTATATGAGTTAAATTTGTGAAATTGGAAGTTACAATTAGGATAGTATTTCTATCTTTTGATTGTAACCCTCTCTTATGATTCCAATTCCTTGATTGATATGAATATTGAGTATGATTGAGATTTTCTTGAAATTGAGTATTGAGTTTGAGCCATTGTGTTACAGCTAAGGCTAGACAGGAACACACACGAGGTTCGGGAGTTCCACATATCGACTCAACTTCAGGTGAGTAGTTAATTATTAGGTGATTATGTTTTATAATGATGTTATTTTCAAATAAGAAGTAAGCTATATCTAATTTGGTTGAATATAACTAAATTTTGAGTATATGGAAGAAAGAGAAATGGTGTGTGAGACACACTATGGACTGAGACAGTCCATTGAGATAAAATCAAATGAGATGATGAATGATGTAATTCAACTAACCTTAAATTACTCACTGAGCTTTCAAAGCTCATAAATTGTTTGTTATTGTGATTTGTGTTAGGTTCTGGTAGTGGTGACCGCGGGAAGAGGAGCATGGATGGATAGCTACACTTGGACTTGGACTTTGACTTAAACTTACTTTTGTTGCTTTGAAACATGAAGTAAACCCGGTTTTGTTAAACAGTTGTAAATAGTTGATGTAATAATTTAGGACTTGAACTAAGCTTTTGATGACAATCTTGTGTATACTTGTTACTCTTTTTGGGATCATACCTTTAATGATAAAATGTCGAATTAAGAAATTGGTATATCCTAAAATTGAGGAACCGGGTGTTACATTGCGGTTAGTCAAAGATCTGGCGATGAGTTGAAATTCAAACAGCGAAAAACAGGGATAAAGGATAAGACACGCCGCGGTTTTAAGCCATGCGAGATGCGATTAGCTCGAATTCTCAACTATAAATAAAGGTCTCTAGGTCGAATTTCAGCAACGAAGAAACGACAAAAAGGTGCAACCTAGGCTTCTTTGACTCAATATTTTGGATTTTAGCAGCTTCAATTGGTATTTTTATGTTTTCTCATTTATTTTAGTAATTCTTAGTATTAGTATTTTCTTGATTCCTTCAATTCTGGATTGTAGAATCTGTTGGAACAAGTTTAGTTTGGATATTTTCGAAGTTAGAACATTGTGGTTTCTGGATTTGGTTTTAGTTTATGATAATCATTCAGTTTGAGTTATATTGCATGTTTTCGGTATTTGCTTACGTTTAAATTGCTTGATGATGTTTTAGATTGTTTTGTGCTGCTGATTTCTATGGAATTCACTTCTGGAATCAGTAAGTAAGTTTGGCTTGAAGTTTGGAATAGTTTTGTTTAGTTAATGTTTGTTTTAGTTTTCGGTATTGCAAATTGTCGTTTTTCGGGAACTCAAGGAAACACCGCCGACTACAGCGTGACACTGTAGTTGGTCATTCTGACACTATATCTTAACCACGAGACTCCCACGGATCGACCCTTGCTGCTACTATACTACTTTGCGGGTGAGGTTTTATTTTTCTGTTTTTGACCGCATAACGACCTAGGCGTGTCAAAATTTGGCGCCGTTGCCGGGGAGTTGTGCGCTTAATATAGAGTGTCAGTGGTTTATTTTCTGATTTTTATTTTAGTTTTGGTTATTTAGTTGATTTAGTAATTTGGTTTTTAGTTTTGACGGTCGTTTGCACTAGTGCATGCATACCCGTCGGGGTGAGCAATCATCACCTCTTTTGTTTGATTCTGAGATTGAACGAGCCGCGCGCAGAAACCGTGTGCGTAGGCGATTAATCAATATGAGTTCCAATAGTGTAGTACTAGAGGATATTACCAATGAGCCTACGGGCGAGGTAGTGGGGGAAGCATCATTTATACCCCCAGTTTCATCTGAATTTCATATAGGTAGTACTAGTGCTAGTGGTGGTGCAGTTTCAGCCCCTGCACCCATACCATCATGCACTCAGCCTTTGGTTCAACCTTTGAGTCAACCTGTTACAAACCCTGTGGGAAATCCTTTATCCGCTGCAATGACTTGGGGAGCACCGACCCGAGATGGCACCCAACGTTTGCAACAGCCGGTACCAGTTTCTCAACTGCAACCACAACAACAACCCCCCATTTATAAACCTCAACCACCTTTTCAACCCATACCACAACAACCTCAACCTCAACCTCAACCTCAACCTCAAATTCAACAACAACAACCACCACAACAGTACCAATATCAGGACAGAGAGCCGGTCTATGATGATGAAGATGAAGGATGGATGCCAAACCATCGAGTTCAGCAAAATCAGCAATGGAACCGAGGTCAGGGACTTCCGAGACGATACCAATAGAAACATCAACAACAAGGGCAACGACATTATAACGAGTTATATGACGGTAATTTCGTTCCACCCTTGTACTTTGCTCAACCGATCGGGCAGTCGGTTGCATCACACTTCCAACCAAGGGAGTATGATGATGCTTTGCCCATTTATTTTCCTAAAAATGTTGATAGTCTGGTAGAAATAAGACCTCAACTGTTATGAGTTTTACCTGAATTTAGAGGATATAAGCAAGATGACCCTTACAATCATCTGTATGAGTTTTTGGCTATAGCAAATGCTAATATTCCTAGGAACATTTTTAGATTAAGGCTATTTCCTTTTACTCTAAAAGATAAGGCAAAGTATTGGTTCACATCCTTGCAACCTAATAGCATTACAACCTGGGAACAACTTAAGGCGAAATTTCTCCAAGAGTTTTACCCAGCCAGCAAGACGACAAGACGACAGAAATCAGGCTAGCTATTCAGGATTTTCAGCAAAAGCCGGGAGAAGCGTTTCATGATGCATTCGAGAGATTGAAAGAGCTGATACGATCCTGTCCACACCATGACATTCCACGGTGGCAACTTGTTAAATTCTTCTTCGACAGGGTGGACGCGACAAATCAAGCTGTGATCAACGCTTCATCTAGTGGGACGATTACGATGCAAGAACCAGACGACGCCTGGAGGTTTTTGGAGAAATTGACTAATGATTCCAAAGCAAATTATTCTACAAGGAAGCCAGTTAGCTTTGCAGCAGCAGTTGGGACTGACAATGTGTGGAGAAAGGAGGTCAAAAAGGAGACATGAGAATTGAATAGGAAGTTTGATAGGCTGATGGAAACTCTTCAAAATAGACTGCAAAATCTTCAACAACAAGGTAATCAGCAAGGACAAAGGCCTCAGGAGGTCAACCAGGTCTATGGTCAAGGTTAATACAACATAAATAATGGACGGTCATACAGACCCTATAACCAAGGAAATCAGAACTACAACAACCAGCCCTACAATAACCACCAAAACAACTATCAAGGGTCGCCTTCTAATCCGCAGAGACAGTTCCAGGCTGTGAACAACAATGGTCTAAGTACTAGCAATAACAACAATAGGGGAGCAGCTAGTAATACTCCGGAAAGTCAACAAGAAATAACGGCAAAGATGTACGAAATCATGAACACAAGTCAACAGCAGACGCAGGTGAATGCTAAGGTAATTGCTAACATGGAAAGACAGATTGCACAGATGGCTGAAGACCAATGAAGGAGAGATATTGGGAAGCTACCAAGCAACACGGAGGTAAACCCAAATCATACTCAAAGGGCTGGGAAGGAACATGTCAACGCAGTGGACACAAAATGGAGGAATGTTACGATGGAAGACTTGGTAGGAAAGGAAAGTGAGAACAAAGGCGAGGATGTCCAAAAAGAAGAGCAGTCAGCCGTAGCTGGCATCAAGTAGAAAAAGAAAGTCAAAAAGGCAAAAAGAAAGCAATATGCACCGAGTGGACCGTCAATTAATCAGCCACTGTGGGATGAATTAAGGAATGCGCCAGAAGATACGAGAATTCTTAGGGAAATGTGCAAGAGAAATGAACAAATAAAGATGCCAACACCAGAGACAGTGCGATTTACTGTCAAGGCGAGTGAGGCTTTGTTGGGAACACTGCCCAAAAAGGAAAAAGATCCCGGTTCACCATTGATTACTATCACTGTGGGCGACGTGATCATTCGGAATACGCTTTTGGATTTGGGGCCAAGTGTCAATGTTTTACCCGGGTATCTTTACGGCAAATACAAAAATGAAGAATTGGAGCCCGCGAAAACAGTGTTGCAATTGACAGACCAATCTGTTGGATTAGGTATCTAAGTCATGACTAATGATTTGTATTTACCTAAATGATAGTAACAAAGTCCACTTGGGTTGCCCTCATAGCTAGAGGTTTAGCAGAAATACCAGGAGAGAGAAAGATTGATTTATTATATGATTAATAAATCAATAGAAATAATATAAATTGTTTATTAATATATTATGTTGATAATATATTAATTAGAAACATTATTAATTAATTAGAAATTAATATGGAATTAATTGGAATTAATTTAGTGATTAATTTAATTAAGGCAAAATGACACCGTAGCCCATCGAACTTTCAGCTTCTGGTTTATATGGTCCCTAAAGTTTTTTTATTGCTTCCTAGGGACATAAACTTCATTAAATTGGGTTGAAAACACCCTTGACCCTTAAACGAAGGGGTCATCCGGTTACAAAATCCTAGTCAACCCAAGCACTATCGAGTTTCCCGTCAATTTCGCAATGACACCTGGCCACCCTACTCAATATATCTGGTCCACATGAATTAAACTATTTAGCATAAATTACTAAAAAAAGGAAAAAAATGGCATCGCCTAAACAACACGTATTCACCTCGCACATGACACCTCATATTTATGATATTTGATAATTTCATTCACTTCATTTAATCGTAAAAAGGACCTCCAATTTCTCCCAACGGAGTTGTCTTCCGGTACCACCATCGTGCTCACTGGTATCTTCACCACCTGTAACGATCTTTTCACTGTCAGAATTTGAGAATCTCTGACCTGGTATCCGTCAATAATCTCTCTCCGACTTGTGTGAAATCTATGATTTTCACTAAAAGACCCTTTGTGTTCCCGATTTTTCCACAGTAGTCATGATCACGGCCAAGTTTCTTCAAGATTTAAACCAGAAGCTGAAATTTCGATGGGCTACATTGTAATTTTGCCTTTAATTAATTAAATGTGCAGGGGCTGTTTTGTAATTACTGAATAGTTGAGTGGTAACTGGCCATGATAGATAATGGGTGGCGAAATTAAGGAGGATATTATCCTTAATTTCGAAACCCTAGTTGGTGGATAAATGAGTTTAATTCAAATGATAAAAGGCTTTATCTTGATTTGAATTAAATGGGCTTATCTCTAGGTTTTATCTGTCACCACCTGGAGGCTATAAATAGAGACCCCTGGCACCCTTAAGTCTGCGCCACTTTCATCTCCTCTCTCTGGAATTTTTGAAACCCTAGTTGCTGGGTGTGACTGCATTTGAGGCAAGACAATTGTGTTGCTTGGCTTCCAAGATTTGAAACTAAAGGTTATTTTTCTTATTTATTTCTTTTAGTAATTTTGTTGGCCTTTAGGATTATTATTATTACATGTTCAAAGATAGAAAACATAGATCCAATCTAGGTTACATGCGAACTTACGGTTTGAGTTTATTGATTGCATAAAACCTTTCAGTGGTATCAGAGATTTTGGTTGTTTTCTAATTAAATAGCTGTAATTGTTTTTCCTTATTTTTAGGGTTTATAGAAACTAAACCCTAAAGAGGAGGCCAATCGATTTTAGGGTTAGGGTTTTCGAAACCCTAGCCCCTCCCCCCTTGATTTGCGATTTCTGCTATTAGGGGTTTAGAAGGTTTTCTATTTTTGGTAAATGTGATTATTTAATAATTGGATAACCTTAAACCCATTATTTGCTATTTTTGAAATCTAGGGGTTTGAGATAGGATTAAATTAATTTGTGATGCCTATCTGATTTAATTATTTAATTAATTATTTAATTAAAATATTAAAATTAAATCATTTAAAGGTTTAAATTTAATTTTAAAATTAATAGTTAATTTCGAAAAAATTAACAGATTAAACCATTAATATTTTAAAAGGTTTAAAATACATCTTATATATATATTATAATTAAAAGTTAATATTATATGTATAAGATAACTGGTTAGTCAAATCAATAGTAGGCCTCATTCAAGAATCTGATATATAATGAGGGTATAAGGAAACTGCGTATAAAATGCCAGTTAAATGGGTGTCCACTCTCACCCACCGCTCTCTTGATCAGTGGAGGGTCATTAGCAGAACGGGTTTGATAGGACCACTTAATCTCATTAAAAGTATAATGTTATTAATCAAAGTACTAGAACAATTTTTATAAAATCTCAATCTAGTTACTTTAGGAAAAATGTCAAAAGATGCTAATCCATGAAATTGCACATTGCACTTTATGAGACATTAGTGGAGCATGTGTGGTTTACCAACACACTAATAGGGGCTCATAAAGAGTGTCAATGGGTATCTCAATCTTATCATTATTGATGGAGCGTGTGTGGTTTACCGGCACATCAATTAGAGATGATAATTGACTTTGAGGTTACCAAGCTAATTTGCATGGTTATTCACATCTAGTTTGTGATCCTCGGCATCCCAGTCACAAACAGTAGAGTATATCCGAGATTAAACATGCTATTGAACAGTTCAATAAATCTCAAAGATCTAGGAATTTCACTTAATATGATTATCTTCTGCGGTGGAATTGGTGAATCGTCATTCGCCTACCTTTATAAAATTTACAATTAGATTACGGCATCCCTCTTCTAAGTTGTGAATTATATAGTTGGGTCCTAGCCTTAATTATTATTATTGGGTTAATATTAAGGAATTTATATATCTAATTAAAAACTACCTTCTTTTATAGATGTCTCCTACTGATGCCTCTACTTCCCAATCCGTACCCCACTCCAACAACAGTAATGTCACTTCAATCCTTTCATTGTGTTCCAAAGTGACATAAGATGGCACGAACTACAATGACTGGATGAGGAATATAAAAATGGCTCTGAGGTTTGAGAATAAAGAGTATGTTCTTGACACCGAGCTTGTTGAAGTTGACCCTGACACAGCTACTTCCGAGGAATATGCCTCGTATAAAAAAAACTATGATGATGCAACCAAAGTGGCCTGCATCATGATTGCTACCATGACTCCCGAATTGCAAAGATTCTACGAAGACTACTGGCTTTATGAGATGCACAAGGACCTTATGGAAAAGTTCCGCACGTGAGCGTGTGTCGAGAAGTGTGAAGTAGTCCGAGCCCTCATGACCGGCAGGCTTAAAGACGGAGAGTCTATCTGCACTCACGTGCAAAGGATGCAAGGTTATGTGTAGAGACTGTAGAAGCTGGGTATGCAAGTCGATAAGGAGCTGGCCATTGACATGGTCCTTAACTCCTTACCGAGTTCTTATGACCAGTTCATACTGGCGTATCATTTGAACAACACTCAGACCTCCTTGGCTGAGTTATATAATATGCTGCAGACTGTAGAAGACGGGCTGAAGCGTGAAAGTGTACCTTAGGTGAGCACTCCCGTCTTGGAAATTGGTCAAGGAAAAGGAAAGAAAAGGAAGGGCCCTCCTAAGTAGAATTGGAGGGAAAAGGTTCAAGTCAGGTCATCCAGTGATGGCCCGAGACCCAAGTCTTCCGGCATTCCTCATGTCTCTAACCCCAAAGATACGAACTGCTTCTATTGCAAAGAGAAGGGTCATTGGAAAAGAAGATGCCCGAAGTACTTGTAGGACATCAAGGATGGCAAAGTGAAGCCATCGTCAGCAGGTATATACACTATCTCTAAAAACTCATCATCTTCTTGTTCTTGGGTGCTTGACACATGATGTGGTTTTCACATTTGTTCTGATTTGCAGGTCCTAAAGGAAAGTAGGGAGGTGGAGCACGGTAGATTGAACCTGATCATGGGCAATAGGCAATCGTCACCTGTTACCAAGATCGGTGTCTATAGATTAGTGCTTAGTAGTGGTGTTAGTTTAGACTTGTTAAATTGTTGCTATTCGCCAGATATGGCAAGAAACATCATTTAATTTCATGCATTGTTCAACCAAGGTTTTCATTATTCTTTTGATAATTTGAATGGTTCGATTTCTGTTTTTAAGAATGATGTATTTACTTCTGAAGCTTTACCTTGTGATGGTGTGTATGAAACAGTGACTTGTGTTGACAATTTTGGAAATAATGTATTACATATTGATTCTTCTAGTGGTGTAGAAAAGGCGTGCTTGTGGCACTGTCGTCTTGGGCACATCAAAAAGAAACGCATCGCCCAACTCCAAAAGGATGGAGTGTTGGAATCATTCGATCTGAAGTCGGATGATGTATGTGAATCTTGTTTGTTGGGCAAGATGACAAAATCGCCTTTCACAGGGACTTGTGAAAGAGGTGAAGGTCTGTTTGATATCATACACACAAATGTGTGTGGACCCTTCAGATCAACCACAAGGGATGACACTCGATTCTACGTGACTTTTACTAATGATTATAGTAGATATGGGTATATCTACTTAATCAAGCATAAGTCAGATACCTTTGAAAAGTTCAAAGAGTTTAAAAATGAAGTTGAGAATCAATTGGGCAGGAAGATAAAGATGCTTAGATCCGACAGAGGCAGTGAGTATCTTAGTATCGAGTTCCTTGACTATCTTAAGGAATGTGGAATAGTTTCATAGTTAACACCTCCTAGAACACCACAGTTGAACAGTGTTGCTTAGAGGCATAACCGAACCCTGTTAGACATGGTTCGTTCCATGATGATTCGAGCTTCTCTTCCCATCCACTTCTGGAAGTATGCCTTAGAGACTGCCGCCCACATCCTCAATCTTGTCCCAACTAAAAAGGTTGCCAAAACACCTCACGAGATGTGGTCGGGGAAAGTTCCCTCGTTAGCACATATCAAAGTCTGGGGTTGTGAAGCTTTCGTGAGACGAGAGACTCACGACAAACTCGTAGAAAGAAGTGAGAGGTGTATATTCATTGGATACCCGAAATAGTCTTTTGGATACTTGTTCTACAGACCAAGTGAGGACGTGGTCTTTGTAGCTAGACGAGGAGTCTTTCGAGAGAGAGAGAGCTCATATTCAAAGAGGACAGTGGGAGTACCATTGACCTTGAAGAGATTCAAGAGTCATCCAATGATACAACCTTAGAAGAAACTAGCAACCAACAAGAGGAAGAAGTTCTTGTTAGTCCGACAGACATTTCATTACCTCTTAGGCGCTCCGGTAGAGTTAGCATGCCACCCGAGTTTTATGGTTTCCATATAACTACGGATGGTGACATGTTTGTCAGTGATAGGACACTGATAAATTTGGATGAGCCAGCTAGCTACAAGGAAGCAGTGGCGGGCCCTGAGTCTGCCAAGTGGAAAGAGGCAATGGACAGCGAGATCAAGTCCATGGATGACAATCAAGTTTGGAACTTGGTTGAGAATGTACCAGGTCGAAAGACAGTTGGGTGCAAGTATATCTTCAAGAAGAATACCAACATGGATGGAAAGGTACACACCTTTAAGGCTCGACTGGTTATGAAGGGCTTTACTCAAACCCCGGGGGTTGACTATGATGAGACCTTCTCACCAGTGGCTAAGATTAAGTCCATTATGATAATGCTTGCCATAGCTGCATTTCATGACTATGAAATTTGGCAGATGGATGTCAAAACCGCTTTCCTTAATGGGAAGTTAGCTGAGGATGTTTACATGAATCAGCCAGAGTGTTTTGTAGACACAAAGGATCCTAATAAGGTGTGTAAGCTTGAGAAATCAATCTACGGATTGAAACAAGCTTCTCGCAGCTAGAATCTGTGCTTCCATGAGAAAGTCAAAGAGTTTGGTTTCTCTAGGAGTGAAGATGAGTCCTGAGTGTATGTCAAGGCTAGTGGGAGTATAGTCACTTTTCTGGTGCTGTATGTTGATGACATACTACTCATAGGGGAACGACATTCCAACCTTGCAAGATGCTAAGTCTTGGCTTGGGAAGTTTTTCGCCATGAAAGACCTAGAAGAAGCTGCCTATATTCTCAGGATAAGAATATCGAGAGATAGGAAGAAGAGACTAATAGGACTTAGTCAAAGTACATACTTGGAAAAGGTACTAAAGAGGTTTAGTATGGAAAATTCCAAGAAGGGAGAGCTGCCTATCCAGAGCAATGCAAAAGTTGAGTAAGACTCAAAGCCCGAGTACAGATGAGGAAATAGCTTACATGAGTCGGGTACCCTACGCTTCGGCAGTAGGGTCGATCATGTATGCTACGACATGTACTCGCCCCGACGTGTCCTTTGCTTTGAGCATGGTCAGTCGTTATCAAGGAAACCCTGGTAGGGCTCATTAGATAGTTGTTAAGAATATATTCAAGTATCTGTGGAGGACGAAGAACATGGTTCTAGTCCTTGGTGGCAGTGATGCATTGAGAGTTAGCGGGTACACAGACGCCAGCTTCCAGACAGATAGAGACAACGGTCGGTCTCAGTCGGGCTGGGTATTTCTTTTGAATGGAGGAGCGGTTACTTGGAAGAGTTCCAAGCAAGAGACGGTGGCTGATTCTACGTGCGAATCAGAGTACATAGCAGCGAGTGAAGCGTCAAAGGAAGCGGCTTGGCTGAAGAACTTCATCGGTGACCTTGGAGTAGTCCCGAGTATTCTGGAGCCTATGGACCTTTTCTGCGATAATGAAGGAGCGGTTGCTTTGACAAAGGAACCGAGAGATCATGGGAAGTCCAGACATATCGACAGAAAGTACCACTACATCAGGCATAGTGTAGAAGAAAGTCACCTCCTTGTAAAGAGGGTATCATCTGAAGATAATCCTACAGATCCCTTGACAAAGGCTCTGAGTAGGATCAAGCACAATCAGCATGCTGAAGCATTGGATTGAGAGATGATATTAGTTTTTGTAATTAGATAGGATTTTGAAACTTGTAACAATGTAAAATGTAATTGACTTTGGTGATTTAATAATAGAGATTTACGAATGAGTATTGTTTACTGCTATTTGTCGATTGTTTATCATTGTGTTTCACTTTACATGTTTTACTTACTGAATTATATGATTATTCGAACATCTACAGTCGCTCATACTTTAGGAAGTAAGTATTGAATCAAGGCTGTCATGAATTGGCATGTAGATTGTCTAAGGAGTTAGACATATCAACAACATTGCTACAACGTTCATGAGTACTTAGAAAATGGAGATTTGAGTATTAGATAAACCCACGCTCAAAGGATTGCTTCATGGATTATATCACGAGCAATTTTGAGACGATAAAATCTTATGATCTTGAAGCGGAGACATATGACTTATTATTTGCAAGGCTATTTTTCATTGATAATGTGAAAACGCATCGGTAACTCGATGTTATAAAACATGTTGTTGTGAGTGATTTGACTAGTAAAAGATATAAGCATATGAGTAAAAGCTTATTCGTTCCTTGACCCTGATGGGAAACAGATATCCGTAGGCCTCTCGATGAGTTTGAAGTTGACTGAAAGTTTTGGCCAACCAGGACTAAATTGATGTGTTCAATTAGTAGTCTTAAAGTCATATGCAAATCGGAAATCGGGAAACAGAGTATCAGACTGAGATTGATCTTAATCCATGTCTCAAGTCAGAAAATATCTTGTTGGATGGAGGATCATATGATCACTTATCTATGGACAGAACTAACTGGGTCAGAGTTCGGCAGCAGTTTCTAGGAAGCTACAGTTTGCTAATCAGTTGGAGGATAAATTAGTAATTATAGTCATAGACTTATCCAATTGGGAGACTGTTGGATTAGGTGTCTAAGCCATGACTAATAAATTTTATTTACCTAATTGATAGTAGCAAAGTCCATTTGAGTTGCCCTCATAGCTAGAGGTTTAGAAGAAATACCAGGAGAGAGAAAGATTGATTTATTATATGATTAATAAATCAATAGAATTAATATAAATGTTTTATTAATATATTATGTTGATAATATATTAATTAGAAACATTATTAATTAATTAGAAATTAATCTTGAATTAATTGGACTTAATTTAGTGATTAATTTAATTAATTAAAGGTGCAGGGGTTTTTTTGTAATTACTCAATAGTTGAGTGGTAATTGGCCAGGATAGATAGTGGGTGGCGAAATTAAGGAGGGTATTATCCTTAATTTCGAAACCCTAGATGGTGGATAAATGGGTTTGATTCAAATGATAAAAGGCTTTATCTTGATTTGAATTAAATGGGCTTATCTCTAGGGTTTTATTTGTCACCACCTGGAGGCTATAAATAGAGACCCCTGGCACCCTAAAGTCTGTGCCACTTTCATCTCATGTCTTTGGAATTTTCAAAACCCTAGTTGTTGGGTGTGACTGCATTTGAGGCAAGACAATTGTGTTGCTTGGCTTCCAAGATTTGAAACTAAAGGTTAGTTTTCTTATTTATTTCTTTTAGTAATTTTGTTGGCCTTTAGGATTATTATTACATGTTCAAAGATACAAAACATAGATCCAATCTAGGTTGCATGTGTACTTAGGGTTTGAATTTATTGATTGCATAAAACCTTTCATAATCCATAAAGGTCTCACGAGGCAATTTGACAAATGTGATTGTCAAGGTTGGCAATTTCTTTTATCGAGTAGACTTTTTTGTAATGGAATATGAAAGTCTGGAAGATGCACCGACACTGATTTTGGGATGTCCATTTTTGGCGACAGCTGGTGCTGCGATGGATTGCAAGACTGGGGATATGGACATCACTTTCGGTACACGAAAACAAAGGTTGAATATGTTTGTGTGTCCAATGACTTTGCCACCAGGGTATGCCAACCAGCATTTGAACAACTAACCATTAATGGCGCCAATAATGAATGATAAAGGCAGAAATCAAATGAAGGATAATGAAAGTGGAAGTGAGGACGAGGAAATCCTCTGGAAAACACAAGGACATTTGCTGACAACAGTTGATAAGCAACAAATCCTTGATATTATAGAAGCGATGGAATGAAAACACCAGGAGTATGCAAGGGACACACGAAACAGGGAAGCTAAGGTGTTTCAGCTTTTAAATGCTCAGCAGTAATGGATCAGTCAAGTAAGTGATTAGATGACGTAACTCACAACGCTACTTGCAACGCTGGTTCATGATCTCGCACCTGAAATGAAAAAGCTTGTACCAAAGGAAGAATAAGAAGAAGAACGTCTGGCTAAAGACGTTAAATTTAGCGCTTGTTAGGAGGCAACCCATCCGTAAATAAGTTAGGTTCTTTGTTTTCGAAGTAATTAGGAAAATTTAATCATCATCATTGCAGGAATTCATATCACGAAGCAAGTATGGGGTCAATTGAGAAGAATTGCAAGAATTGAAGGTCGCGACGCGGTGAGGATAAAAGCGCGCCACACGTATGCAGATCAACTCGATGTGTAGGAGTTCAATTGTGGATACACGCACGCACATCGCCTATACGCGCGTCGCGGAATACGATCGGTCAGAAACCGCCATAAAAGGTACATATCTCTTCGTCGCACCTCACACACAAACGACGCGCAAAACAGAGCACATATGCAGATCAACTCGATGTGCAGGAGTTCAATTGTGGATACACGCACGTACATCGCTGATACGCGCATCGCGGAATACGATCAGTCAGAAACCGCTATAAAAGGTACGTATCTCTTCGTCGCACCTCACACACAAACGACGCACAAAAACAGAGCACAGATCAACCACGTATTTTTCTTGCGTTTTTCGTGCTTCCTATCTATTATCGAGGTATGTCACTTAGAACTCGTTCTTTCAAGTTATTACATCCATTTGACATGCGAATTTGATTGAAATAGTCGAAAGTAGAAAACTTAGAAAAATCGGCAATGCCGACTCATAGGGTGTTGCATTTGCAAAATCTTCACCCTAGAGGGGCTAGTCAATAGTTAGGGTGCCTTGTGATTGCTCGGGATTGGATTAAAACATGTAATTTGTGGAGATTTTGGAAACAGTCATACGATGCGACGCGGGGTGTTCATAAGTCGCGCCGCGCGTATTGGGGCGATGCACAAGAATCCGAGGCGCGTAGGGACTAATTTTGAATTTTTTTTGTTTTTTGCGGTTTATGTGTAGATGGCTGAGCAGGCACTAGTACAAAATCGCACATTGGTCACACTTGATCGAAAAATGCCTGCGACATTTTAAAAAAAAAGTGTAGCCATAGGGCACTGATGAAATTTCGAGAACGTTTATGGATACATGTAAATTAGTTTGTGTGACCATATTATGGAGAAACAAAACAATGACCACATTTTTTTACAAAAATGTGACACTCATTCGTTACACTAGACTTAAATGTGACCAAATGATACAATCACCCACATTTACCGTTTTAAGAATGTGACATTTATTTTATTAGAGATTATAGATACGTAATGGTCACATAAGAAAATTGTACATGTGACTGTGTGATTGTGCAATATTTGACACATCAAATCTAATGTGTCCAAAAACATAACAAATATGGCCACATCAAATCTAATGTGTCCAAAAATATAACAAATATGGCCACATCAAATTTAATGTGTCAAAAAAGATAACAAATATGGCCACATAAAATAGTCGTGTGTCCATAGGATGGTGTTATTGGTTACATATTAAAAGTAGGAAAAGAAGTCGGTTTAAGTGGTTTATTGTCATATGCATTTTTATTACATGTGTCAAAATATGATCAATTGTATTGGAAAATTTAAATACGTGTGATTGTATGTAGTATTTGGTGAGCGTAGAATTAAAAAGCGTGTCCATAGGTAAATATAGTTGAATAAGAAAACTATTGTTTGGGTAGTCTACATATTTTTATGTTCATTGAAAGTGTGACCATCGATATGTAATTGTCATGTGTTTTGTGTTATGTTATGTCCAAAGGTAAAAAATGGTCATCATAAAAATAAAAAATGTTTATGTAGGTATGCAATGGTGATTAATGGGTAGTCTACATATTTTATGTTCATTGAAAATGTGACCATCGATATGTAATTGCCATGTGTTTTGTGTTATGTTATGTCCAAAGGTAAAAAATGGTCATCATAAAAATTAAAAATGTTTATGTAGGTATGCAACGGTGACTAATGGGTATTATACATATTTTATGTTTATTGAAAGTGTGACTATTGATATGTAATTGCCATGTGTTTTGTGTTATATTATGTCCAAAGGTAAAAAATGGTCATCATAAAAATTTAAAATGTTTATGTAGGTATGTAATGGTGACTAATAGGTATTATACATATTTTATGTTCATTGAAAGTGTGACTATTAATATGTAATTGCCATGTGTTTTGTGTTATGTTATGTCCACAGGTCTCCATTGGTATTATGATCACACAAAATACCAGCAATAGCATTAAACTTTAAAGGTCTCGATTTGTATTATGATCACACAAACCAAAAGGCAATGGCTAAGTAGATAAATTTTATTAAATAGAAAATCCTAAAAAATTGTTGTATGTAGTACAATTAACCAAAATGTTTAAAAAAAGTGGTAATTATGTCAAGTTGGTGCGGAATCACCATATGGATTAGTTAATAGCATGCACAATCATGTGTTTTGTGTTATGTTATGTCCAAAGGTAAAAAATGGTCATCATAAAAATTAAAAATGTTTATGTAGGTATGCAATGGTGATTAATGGGTAGTCTACATATTTTATGTGCATTGAAAGTGTGACCATCGATATGTAATTGCCATGTGTTTTGTGTTATGTTATGTCCAAAGGTAAAAAATGGTCATCATAAAAATTAAAAATGTTTATGTAGGTATGCAATGGTGACTAAGTAACATATTTTTCCTACTACAATCCCTTAGAAAACACCCGAACTTATGTATTACATGTAATTAAAAAGAATTGTAATGAATGAACAAGCATTCAAATGTAGTATATGTAATTTACATTAGGTTATACGTTTAGTATGTTGCTGCAATTATACAATGGTGAGTTGTTCACATAACTTCGAATTGGTTAAATTGTATATATAATTAAAAGTCCATATTTATTAAAGGTTTACTTGTCTAGATGGTTAGAAGGAAAACTATACTCCAATGCATGTACAGAGATAGAGATCCAGGTTCGAGTCCTGACAAGGGCAGTTAATGCTATGTTTTTATGCAAAAGCACAAACAGTAACATGTCATTTGAACATACGGTTTTAGAGCATAAAATAGTAGCCAAGACAAAAAAAATTGTCATTTAATGGCATACAAAAAGTGTCACAAGTGTCACTAAAAGCGCTACCACTAAAGCCTTTTAGTGGCACTTTTTTGGTTTGTCACTACAAACTTTTAGGCTTTTAGTGGCACATAATTTTTGCCATTAAAACTATTGTTATTTAAAAATCCATACTACTTTTAGTGGCACATAATTGTTTTTAGGAAACTATATTATTAATCTAAATGCTTGTGCCATTATAAATGTTTATCATATTAATTTTTATTTAGTCATTATTTATTTACAATATAAAATAAAATCAAATTTATAAACTATAGAAATCATAATATCGTCACTTCAATTAAAATTTCAATCATCATACAACAATATTCCAAATGTTTGGAAACACACAAGGATCAAATCAATTCTAAAATTCAAATATACACACAAAACTAAAAAATGTTTGAATAAGAACTACAAACTTCATTACGCTCGTGAACCTCTTAAAACCTCCATGCGTGTAAATCGATCCTCATGTTAACTATTTATAAGAAATGATACTAGCGTTTATCTGTTAAAAAAAATAAAGACCTTTCAATATATGAACAATAATGCATTATTCAAGATGCAAGTATTGAAATAATGTCCACTACATATGTGAAAATAGGAAACATAAACGTAATTACCATTATTATCATGACTTATCGAAGGTGACAACTATTATTTGTGTATAACCTCTAACCTTTTTTGGGAACACCTAAACAACAACAACCAAATAAGTGTAACTTAAAAGCAACAATAGCAACTAAACAAGTGAAACTTAATAACAACAATAACAATTACACATAAAAGCATATATTAATAAGCGTGAACGTGTAATAGCATGGGACATAACTAGTTTTGAAACTTAAGTCATAGATGTAGGGTGGGACAAATTTCTCTCTAGTTAAATAAGACATACAACTATAATTAACTTGAAAAAATCGTCTCCTTAAAAGAAAAACAATCTTGTTATAGCATCACCACTATCTACCATTAATCACCATTTGAAATTTTCATAATAAGTTTAATAAGCTCAAAAATTAGTTCATAAAGCTTGATAATACACTAAATTTGTAATTACCAAACCTTAAATTGAGCAAAGTTGAAAGTAAAATGCTTCAAGTCATATAAAATGGGCCAGTGAAAATCGTGTTAGAAGAATAACAATACCTTCTATAGCACATCAGAGTACAGACACGTAGTCAAACCAGATATGAGAAGCCATTAGGTTTGCAAGTGAACTACATAACCAATATTTGGAATTGCTTCAACAAATCCAATAATAAGAAGCCTGATGAATAAATCAATGAATCTGCACATGGTCATGAATAAATTAATGAATCTGCACATGGTCAATACCTTAGCACTAAAGTTGAGTAACTAATGACTCTAATATCGAGAAACCTGATTAACAAATCAACAAATTAATAAACAATACCTTGTATAGCACAGAAAATCCAATACAGTGAGACCTGTTAACAAGTCAACACATAATCAAACTAATTATGATAAGCAGGAAGTGGAAAAAGGTACAGTACAAATCCTAATTAACAAGAATTACAGAAATTTAATCAAACTAAGATGAAATAATAATTAACGAGATGTAATTACATAAATTTAATCAAAATAAGATGGAATGATTAAAAGTCCATCATACGAGAGGTGATATGTGAAAAATAAACTCTAACTTTGAATCTAAAGGGCAAATTAGGGAATTGGGCAAAGATGAAATACCACCACAAATTCTAAGACCTCAACTCGAGTAAATTCATCTTTCAAGAGAAAAGGAAAACACCCAATTGCATGTTTTGAGATTCGAACTTCAGGGCAAGTCTGTCTATCAATACGAGCACATGTTCTAACTTCGAATCTAAAGGTAATTTGATACCTATAGAGTTAAAGATACAAGGACAATGAGTGCTAGATGTGACACTGATTTACGAGATTTTGGGTGAAAACCAATCAGTCTTGCAATCTATTAGATAACAAGTCCCAAAGGGCAAAATCATATGAAAAAAGACAAACTCGAACTAGAATTCATCGACTACGAATCAACAGAGGTGGAACCACTACATATTGAGATTAGTTGTTAGAACTTTAGGAGAATCGGTATCAACATTAGGAGAAGGAACTGAGAATAACATGCTTTTATTTAAGGTACCCGTAGGATCTTGTCTACCCGTCTCCTCGTATTCTGACCTTGCCCCCATCTCTCCTCGTCTTCTGTGTTTCAAATAATAGATGTGTGTTCTTGAAGACTTTGGGTTTGTGGTCTTGTATATTCAGCAACGGATGATGATTTACAATTTCAACGACTCCTGTTGTTGAGGCGTCGATTGTGAGGCCTATATTGCTCCAGGATAGATAAAGAATCGAATTGCTCTAGGATAGATGTGTGTGTGAAAGAGAGATAGAGATATGAACCTGAATGTAGCGCTGATTGCTAGTGATGAAGGATGAACGCCCCAAGAATCAGATGAATGAAGAAAGCAAGGGCACGAAAAAACATTTTCCTTTCTGTAAAATTTGGCGATCGATTTCAACTTTCATTGGAGGGAAGCAAAAAATTTCGTTGGAGGGAAGCAAAAAATTTCACTGGTGCCTTGATGAATTTTCGCAGAGCTTTGGAGGGAAAGGGTTAGGGAACGAGTTGTATCACGTTTTGACTTTTTATGGATGTGGTCTACTAAAATGAGGGTATTAATGGCACATTTTGTATATGTTTAAATAATTGTTTTTGTTTAAATAAAGACATCCTCACTTTATAATATAACTTGTTATAATTTTTAAAAACTTTTAATGATATATTTTATTTTTGTATCATTATTATTTTTGTATATTAGTGGCATGAAGTCATGGACCAGATTCGTTTTATGGCTTATGGGTCACATTAAGACATTTATGTATCAAGTCATAAAGACACACCCATATATATCTTCCTGTATTAAATTCATTAAGTCGAAAAAAAACATCTACCAAGTCTTGAAAATGATGGAGTTATACACAGATCCGTCCACTAGTTCCTTTAATAAGTTTCTTTTTAATATCAAATTTGATGCAAATATATTGGAGACTGAAATTTAATCCCTAATTAGTTTCCTTCTAAATCTAAAGTGGCTTAGGTCTTGTGACTTGTATCTTACGGGTTGTGGCTTATGAATTATGTCTTATAGCCTATAGCTCATTGGTTATGTCTTAAGGCTTGAGGCTTGAAGCTTAGGAGTTATGACTTATGTATTTAAGTTTTAGTCAGCAGTCTTTTAACTTCTGACTTTGGGCTTAAGGCTTATGGCTTAGGGTTTAAGGCTTAAGACGAATCATGACTTTGGGCTTAAGGCTTATGACTTAAGGGTTAAGATATTAGACTTATGACTTATGGCTTATCACTTATGACTTGGCTTACGACTTATGGTTTATGTTGTAGGGATTATAGTGCATGGCTTATGCTTTAGGGCTTATGATATGGCTTCAGCCATAAGGCTTAAGGATTAAGGCTCGTGACTTAGGTTTTAATAATCATGGTTTTAAAATAAATTGATTTACCACTTAATTTTATTGAAAATATGAAATAAATTGAAATTTCCCTCTCAAATTGACTAAAATTTTAAACCAAATTAAATTTTCCATCACAACCCTATCTGGTTGACCATAACCCATCACAACCCTGGTTGACCATAACCCATCACAACCCTACCTGGTTGACTATAACCCATCACAACCCAACCTGGTTGTCCATAACCCATCACAACCCTTAACGGTTGACCATAACCCATCACAACCCTTATTGGTTGACCATAACCCATCACAACCCTACCTAGTTGACCATAACCCATCACAACCCTACCTGGTTAAACATAACCCATCACAACCCTACCTGGTTGAACATAGCCCATCACAATCCTACCTGGTGACCATAACCCATCACAACCCTACCTGGTTGACCATAACCCATCACAACCCTACATGGTTGACCATAACCCATCACAACCCTTACTGGTTGACCATATCCCATCACAACCCTACCTGGTTAACCATAACCCATCACAACCCTTCCTGGTTGACCATAACCCCTCAGAACCCGACCTGGTTGACCATAACCCATCACAACCCTACATGGTTGACCATAACCATCACAACCCTTCCTGGTTGACCATAAGCCATCACAACCCTACCTGGTTAACCATAACCCATTACAACCTTTACTGGTTGACCATAACCCATCAAAACCCGACCTGGTTGACCATAACCCATCACAACCCTACCTGGTTGACCATAGCCCATCACAACCCTTCCTGGTTGACCATAACATATCACAACCCTACCTGGTTGACATATGTATAATGGCTTAGCCCTTGTGGTATCGGGATTAGGTATTATGACATATGGCTTGTGGATTAAGGCTTATGGCTTATGACTTTTAGCTTATGGCTTAAACTTTTGTCTAAGGAGATATGCCTCATGGCTTATGGTTTAAGGGCAGGCCTCATGCCTTATGGTTTAAGGCTTTTGATTTAAGGCTTAGGCCTAGGGTTTATATCTTAAGGCTTAGTGCATATGGCCTATAATAGCTTATCGACATCGATCTCCGGCAATTAGATTCAAGTAAGGGAATTGGAGCACTTTGCATATAGCTTAGGGCTTAACACTTATGATGTAGGCTCAGAGCATAATGCTTAACAAACGTGTGACCGTCAATTTACAAAATGTATAATGTATAATACATACAAATTGTGAAGACCAATATGCAGTGTAAACCTTTGCTCAAGACTTATTATATAGGGTTTATGACTTATGACATAAGACTTAGATAACTACATAAAGTATTATTATATTATTTTCTACTATTATTATTGATTAAATAAAAAATTAATAATTTATTTTATTGATGTTTTTTATAGCATTCCTTGTAAATATCAAAATTAAGATAACAAAAAACTATAAATTAGTATTATCACATTAATTAAAATTTGAAAAAACATAATTTCATTATATTTAGATTATATTTTCAAAAAATCAAAAGAATTATGAATTTATTAATTATTAATTTGTGATTAAGCGCTTAAACTACCCAAAATTTTTAAATAACCCCATATTTCCCTCCGTCTCAAAAAAACTCAAAAGTTTACCAAAAATTTTAAAAAAATTCACGTGAAATTAATGCCCCCAAAACCTAAAACTCGCCTCTCTCAAATCACAGGCATAAGTCGCTTAAACAAACACGCGAAGTTCGTGAATCATCATCATACTCGCCGATCTGTAATCATTCCCCGATCTTTCTTCTTTCCACTTTGATAGTTCGAGAGTTCAACGCATCCTCTGAAGTCTGATCCTCTCTACGATTTCTCTCATTCGGTATTGGACAAGGGCTTCAATCGCACACAGCCACATATCCTCTCCCGATCCGATTTATTTCTCTTTCAGTTGCACTCTGCAGCAAGCAAGACAAGGTCATTGATAGCCCTTTTAATGTTAGACTCCGCAGCAAGCAAAACCGCAGTCCCAGTCTACCCTATACGCCTCTCGGTACCAAATCGACATCTGCATTCATCTTCACGTTTCAAAAATCGACTTCCATTTCATCTTCACGCCGACATCACACCGCTGATCCTCGCTTCTGCATTCTGTTATCGCTTACTCAACGCCATCAAACTCAATTTTCGAAATCACACCACCGATCGTTGCTTCTGCCTTCTGTTCTCGCTCACTCAACACCATCGATCTCAATCTTCGACCACCAGGTTACGATCCAAGGCTCTTTGATTGCAGTTCTAATCATGATAATTAGACAATAGAAACAACACACTAATCGTTGCTCTCTGGTTACAGTTCTACCTTCGATCTACTATCTCCGACTACCACCATCACCGCTTTTATTTCTCTATCCCTCTCTCTTGGGCCATCACAGAACACCACCAGATTTGGTTAGTTTCGAATTTTAATCTGCAAGATTGTGGGGTTTTTGAACATGTTGTAGGAAGGAAGGGTGACATTTGCTACGAATGTTTGTGCGTTGATGTCGATATCTGCTGCATAGAGTAGGGGGCGATCTCCTGGTTCGTTTTTTGCAGGTTGGTTAGGTTTGATTCATATCAAATAATGCCCACCAAGTGTTTGTTTTATTTCCTACCACGTATCTACTGTCATACGGTATGAACTTTGGTAATTTTGTTTATTACAGAGCAAGGAAAGTGCACCTACACATGTTACATGTTACAAGTGTTACCTTTTTCTAATATTTACATATTTATTCTCTTCACAGGCTCAAAGATTGGAGAATGCTGTAGAGATCGTTTGGGTGAATATGATGAAGGTACAATTCTAATTACTGAGATTGATAAACTGATGAGAAACACTATACCAGATGACACTTGCATGGTTTGTGGGATCTATTATCTAGATTTTGAGTACCAGTTGAGTTATGTATTTGTTGTATCTCCAAAGTTAAAAAAAGAAAAAGAAAAAGTACTCAGCTTCTTTAGTTCAATACTCATGATATATTAATTTTTGAGGGCTAACTTCATGAAATACGGTTCAATGGAAAAGTGGGTTGCTATTTCAATACCTTAACCCTAATATTTGATCCTGAATGTTGTGGATATGCAGGGTAACTTTAATTAGTAATAAGCTATTTTTATAACTTATTTCTAATTGGAATAACTTGCAGTTTTTAATTTTTTAATTTCTTCTTTTAGTTTTCTTATTTTTTTTCATGTGTGTGTCATGTCAACCCAATCCATGTGTTTGACAAGGTTTTAGAGGTTTATGGCAAAAATAAGGTGGTGATGATGTGACATGCAAAAGGGAGTAGCAAGGTTGGCACCACTCCCTCCAACCTTTCCTGAGCAGTGAAATATAACTGAAATGTCTTATTTTTTACAGGAAAGGGAAACAAAAATACAAGGCTGAAAAAGAAAAAAGGTATGCATTTTTCATTGTTTTAATGAGGTTTATTTTTGTAGTTGTGAATGTTTGTTTTTTTTTCTTTTGGTTTCTGATAATTTCTTTTTCAGAATAATCATGTTTGCTAACTGGAGTTCCCCTTGGTTATGTTTAGAATGTAATCTTAAGAATCTAAATCATAAATCATTTTCTTTTACTTTGAAACTTTTAATAAGTTTAGTTATATTAGTCCTTATGTTTAACCTGTATAATTAGATCGAATGTATTAGGATCGAAAATTTCATTTTATTTTTATAATAAAAGGTATAGATAACTTAGGCTTTATCTCTAAAGTTGGTATATATATATATATATATATCTCATTATTTTGCAGATAAAGAATCGTTTAAAAGGAATGTATATCTTATTAGCTTGGGCTTTGGAGATAAAATTACATTTAGTGGTCGTGGTGAGATTATGTAAACAACAGGTAACCCCCCTTTTGGTTGTAGTCAGTTGTGGACTTGTGGTCCTATTGACCTTGCTCTTTCTGCAGAATCAGCCAAGCTAGCCTTGAATGTTGGACTAATTAGTCCTGATCTTCACCAGGTAACCCCCTTTTGGTTATTTCCAGTATACAACAACCTATTTTTAAGTTTTAGTTTTAATTCATGTGAAGCTTTTTTAGGTGTTTTGAGCAAGTGTTTAATATCTTAGCTCCAAAGCAAAAAAAAAAAGATTACAAAATCCTCAAATGGCTACAGTCTCATTGAATGTGAAGGCAATATTGCTTTTCCATATAGGTATACTATATTGCTAATTTAGTTTAATATTATATATATATATATATATATATATATATATATATATATATATATATATATATATATATATACATATATATACATATACATATATTATATTAGGCTTCTATTGTTGCATCAGGGTAGCTTCCATAAAACTTCTACAATTACAACTTGGTGGTCCACGTATGTGTACAAACAACTTATGGTGTAGAAGTTGAGGTAAAAACACAAATCAGGCCAGATGATAATAAAGTAAATTTAAACATTGTCACATTGATAATATTCTTTTTTCTATTAATTTGTTTTTGTAGATTGAAAACAATCTGTAAGATCCAAGTCTAATGCTGTTCATGGATTATGGAGACTACCCAAATTATGAAGCACAATCTTTAGAAGCACAATCTATTTTGCCTTTTGCTTTATGACGTTTTACTTCATTTAAGTATTTATTACACTGGTTTTTACAAACACTTATGTTTACCTACTTTATTTGGGTATCTAATGTACATAATGTCATTTGAATTATTTATAATATCGTTTTTTTTATCCTTGCCTTTTGGTTTATCGTTACTTTTAGTTGTATTGTATATATGTGTGTCTCTATAAACTAGTATTGGTCACATTAAATATATTGTCTGTATGACTAGATGCTTCCAAATTGTCACTTTTTAAATTACATACATGTCACAATTTAGTAAACATGGTCGTGTTCATCGTAATTAATTGTCAGCAAACATACCCAATAGTTTTAACAATCTTTTAATTGTGTGACAAATTGCTAGTATAACGCTTCATTGAATGTACATGTATGTCACCATTCATTATATACAGTCACTACAATATTGAAATAGTGTGTCTCTATAAACTACTATTGGTCACATTAGATATATTGTCTGTATGACTAGATGCTACCAAATTGTCACTTTTGAAATTACATACATGTCACCATTTAGTAAACATGGTCATGTTCATCGTAATTAATTGTCAGCAAACATACCCAATAGTCTTAACAATCTTTTAATTGTGTAACAAATTGCTAGTATAACGCTTCATTGAATGTACATGTATATCACCATTCATTATAGACAGTCACTACAATATTGTAATAGTGTGTCTATAAACTACTATCGGTCACATTACATATATTGTCTGTATGATTAGATGCTACCAAATTGTCACTTTTAAAATTACATACATGTCACCATTTAGTAAACATGGGCATGTTCATGGTAAATAATTGTCACCAAATATAACCCAATAGCCTCAACAACCTTCTAATTGTGTGACCAATTACTAGTATAACGCTTCATTGAATGTACTTGTATGTCACCATTCATTATATACAGTTACTACAATATTGAAATTGTGTGTCTACTTACGCTTTAACGCCACAGTATTAGAAAAAATTGATTGATTTTGGAACACATTTGTCGACTCAATGGTCACACTTGTACGATACCGCCACATTTTTTCATGGCATACGGACACAATATTATAAAGTGACCATATGAAACCTAATATCGCAAAGCCTATGGCAACACTTTCAGTGGAAAAAAAATTGTCACCAAACGCATATGGTCACGTTTTTTCGGTGTGACCATTGTGCAATTTTGTACTAGTGAGGGTGATTACAGGTCGGGGCATCAGTTCTTACAGTTCCTGGACATGCTTAGGAGATTCCACGTTACCGTACTCGACTTAGGGAGCTCCGCTCCCGACCAGTCCTTGGTGCGATCAGCTTCGATCGAGCTTTGCTGGCCCAGGTGGGGTTGCGGGACCAGCTTTTGCCATTCATCCACCGCACCTGGACCCATCCCGATGGAGCATATACTTTCACTTGCCAGGGTTGGGACAGACTGATGGCCACCGCAGATGGCATCGTATACAAGGAGCTCGTGCTCGAGCTCCTTTCCACCTATAGATACACCCCAACTTCACGGGAGCCACGAGCCCAACTAGTCTGCTTTAGACTGGGAGCAGAGTAGGGAGTGCACACTCCAGGAGTTTGGCAGATGCATTGGGCTTTACACCGAGACAGAGATCGGTGGTATTCACTGTCCACCGTTCTTTGCTGCATGCTTCATGGATCTGCCTCAGAGGGAGGCAAATGCGGTTACTTGGGCAGCGATGTCCAATGAGATGTTTGAGGCTGGTTCAGCCAAGGAGAGCCAGCTCCGCGACCCCCTGACAACGCCTAGTGATATCAAGTATTTTAGGCGTTGTTGAGCCCTGTTCTTGATAAAATTATATCAAATATGTCTGGGTATTCTCACTTTTCGTGCCAGGACTTGTTTGGAGAAAAAGAATAGAAACAGGGACTAAAAGCGTGCAAAAGGAAGAAGTTGGGAAGGAATGAAAAATCAAGAGAACTCGTACGCGCGCCGCGGGAATTAACCATGCGCGACGTGGGCTTAAGGCGGTGGAACACATTCAAATGCCGAAGAATCGGGAAGAGATCAGTACGCGCGCCGCGGATTTCACTTCTGCGCGGCGTGGCTACGGGAAATTTGCAAGTATAAATAGATGCATTTCCTGCCGAAAATCCTAGCAAAGACCGGGTGTAAAATCGACCTTGAAGCTCTTTGACTCCAGGATTTCATTTCAGCAAGCTCACAATTGGTATTTTATGATTTTTGATTTAATTTCCTTTTCGTAGCAAGTAGTTTTTGTAGCTAAAGTCTTTTGGGAGTGACAACCACTGACTTTGAGCACTTAGGTTTCTGATTTTGAAACATTTGGTTACTGTTTTTGTGTTTGGAATTCGGATTTGGTGAATGAAAAGCATTTGGTTACATTTAATCTTAGCTTTTCGGTGTTTTATGCTTGTGTTTGGTTTGATTAATTGATTGTGTTTTGGATATTGTTAGGACTGTTTTCCTTAGCTGAAATCAGTAGCTAATTAGGTTAGTTTGTAAGCATTAAACCTTGGCTAGTAATTGTTCAGTAGAACTTTAGCTAGTGGCTAGTTTATGCTTTGCTTGGTTTTGCTAAGTTTGGATGCCTTTGATTGCTTCTGACTCAGAGATGTACTTCTGATTTCAGAAAGTGACTAGGTTCATTTGAGCATAGCTTAGCTTGGCTTGGGTGTGTTTAAACATTGCGTTTGTTTGCTAGTGATTAGGAAGATAGAAACCAGATCCTCCGACTATAGCTGTGACACTATTAGTTGGTAATCTCTCATCTAGCCTAACCACGAAGCTCCTGTGGATCGACCCTGACTACCGCTATACTAGTGTGTGTTAGGTTTTCTCTTATTTTTGACCGCACGACGACCTAGGCGTGTCAAATTTTGGGGCCGTTGCCGGGGAGCTGTGAGCTTAGGATAAGTGAGTAGTAGGAACTTGTTTCTTGCTTTTTGAAAATTTCATTCTGGTAATTTTGATTTTTGGTTTTTGTGGGCGTGTTGCATTAGTGCATGCGTACCCGCAGGGGTAAGCAATTATCCCCATTGCAGTTTGATTATGAGATTGAGCGTACTGCGTGCAAAATCCGTGCCTGTAGGCGTTTAAACATCATGAATTTTAGTCAAGTTAGCAGTAGTCCGGTAAGTGTTGCCCAGGAACCATCAGGTGAGGCAACGGGGATGTTTTCTATTCCCCCACTTTCAGAGTTTCAGTTTGGGAGCACGAGTGCTTCTGGTGGTGCAGTTTCAGCCCCTACACCCATACTATCATGCACTCCACCATCTATCCCACCATTTACACCCGCTTCACAACCACAGTCCACCAATCCATTTACTTCTGCTATGTCTTGGGGAGATCCGACCCGAGATGGCACCCCAGCTCCTAGACAGCAGACACCAACATCTCAACCACAACCAACCCTCTTTAAACCTCAACCCACATACCAATCAACACAACCTATACACTTTCAACAACCACCTCAGCCACAATACCATTACCCAGAGACGGAGGAAGTGTATGACGAGGAAGATGAAGGATGGGTGCCACCAGCACCACAACCACAATGGAACCGAGGTCGGGGACCTCCTAGAAGAGCGCCACAATATCCACCACCAGGTCAGCGGGAATACGGTCAGCGGGAATACAATGATCATCTTTACGGTAACCCCGCCCAACCTTTACATTTTGCACAACCGAGACGGCAATCGGTTGCATCACATTTCCAACCGCAGGAATATGATGATTTGTCGCCAATCTATATTCCTGATAACCTTGATTCGCAAGTAGAAATAAGACCTCAGTTATTAGGAATATTGACTCAGTTTAGGGGATACAAGACTGACGATCCTTATAACCATTTATATGAATTCTTAGCAATTGCCAACGCCAATACTCCTAGAAATACTGATCGAGATATTTTTAGGCTTAGATTGTTTCCATTTACTCTTAAGGATAAAGCCAAATATTGGTTTACATCTTTACCATCAAATAGCATTACTAGTTGGGAACAACTTAAGGCGAAGTTTCTTCAAGAATTCTATCCAGTCAGCAAAACCACGGAGGTCAGACGAGCGATCCAAGATTTCCAGCAAAAGCCTGGAGAGGCTTTTCATGAAGCGTTTGACAAATTAAAAGAGCTGCTGCGATCCTGTCCACATCATGAAGTTCCTAAGTGGCAGCTAGTCAAATTATTCTTCGAGGGAGTTAATGAGACACACCAGGTTATGATAAATGCCTCATCCAGTGGGACATTCATGTGGCAGGACCCAAAGGAAGCCTGGCAGTTTTTGGAGCAGTTGAGCAATGGCTCCAAAGCAAACTTTTCCACCAGGAAGACTGTAAGTACGGCGGCAGCAGTAGGAGTCGATGCTGATTGGAAAAAGGAAGTGAAAAAGGAAATCAGTGAACTAAATAAGAAGTTTGACAGGCTTATGTCAACATTACAGAATGGACCGCCAAATTCATCACAAGGAGGTCAAGGAGGACCTAAGACTCACGAGGCAAATCAAGTTTATGGCCAGGGTCAAGGCCAGCACAATAATGGACGACCCTACAGGCCATACAACCAGGGACAGCAGCAAAACTTTAGGCAAAACAATTATCAGAGTCAATCGGCTAGTCAGCCTAGAAACCATCAGCCTGCGAACAATGGAAACAACAATGGAAATAGTAACACCAATAGCAACAACAACAGGGGGTCCACTAATGCTAACAACAATGCCCCAGGGACCCAAGAAGAGATGATATCTAGGATGTATGATATGGTCACTGCAACACAACAACAATCTCAAGCGAATGCAAAGGCCATCGCAAATATGGAGAGACAAATAGGTCAAATGGCTGCAGATCAGCAAAAGAGAGATAGTGGCAAGTTGCCAAGTGCTACTGAAGTCAATCCTACGCATAATCAGCGTCCAGGGAAATAACAAGTCAACACTGTTGAATCAGGATGGCGAAAGGTCACTCTGGAGGACTTGTTCGAAGTAGGGAGTGAAGTGAGACCAGGGGAAGAAGGAAAGGCTCTAGAAAGTGAGGAAGGTAAAGAAGGAGGAGTTCCGGTTGAGAATGGCACTAAACCATAAACAGATAAAGAGGTCCATAAGGAAGAGCAATCAACAATAGCAGGGATCAAGCAAAAAAGGAAGAATATGAAAGAAAAGAAGAAGCAGGAAGCACCCAGATCAACAGGACCCTTAATGAATCAGCCCTTATGGGATGAGCTTAAGGATGCCCCTGAAGACACCAGGATTTTGCAAGAAATGTGCGAACAAAATGGGAAGAGCAAAGCACCTACACCAAAAATGGTGAGATTGACTGTGAGAGCCAGCGAGGCGTTATTGGGAACACTGCCCCAAAAGGAAAAAGATCCCGGATCACCATTGATCACTACAACTGTAGGGGACGTGGTTATTCGAAACACCCTATTAGATTTGGGAGCAAGTGTTAACATCTTGCCAGGATACCTGTACGACAAGTACAAAAACGAAGAAATTGAGCCAGCAGAAGTTGTATTACAGCTGGCTGACCAATCAACCAAGGTATCTAGGGGCAAGCTAACAAATGTCATAGTCAAAGTTGGGGACTTTTTCTATCCCGTAGATTTTCTGGTCATGGAATATGAGAGTCTGGACGATGCGCCTGCGCTCATCTTAGGGCGTCCATTCTTAGCTACTGCCGGGTCAGTGATCGATTGCAAGACTGGAGATATGGATATTTTCTTCGGGACCAGGAAAAGAAGATTGAATATGTTTGGGAACCCGATGTCATTACCTTCAGAGGAAAATGGCAAACTAGCAGATAGGAAAACATTAATGGAGCCAGGAATCAGGAGCAAGGAAAAGATCTGGACACGTACGGGAGAGGGAGGAAAAGAAGAAATTTTAAAAGAAACCAAGGACCACCCGTTGTCCACCATCGACAAGGAACAATTGCTGGACATGATAGAGATGATGGAAGCAAGGCACCAGCGATATGAAAAAGAATCCAGAAAACGAGAGGCGAATGTTTTTGAGCTCTTGAAATCTCAACAACAATGGATCAGCGGTGTGAGTGATCGAATGACCCAACTCACATCCCTTATGACAATGATGGCCAATAATTTCATGCCAGAATACCAACAGATGCCATCGAGGGGTCAAGAAGAAGAAGAAGAGTCAGTTTAGGAATAGCATGTCTGGCTGAAGACGTTAAACTTAGCGCTTGTTGGGAGGCAACCCATCGTGTCATAAGTTAAGATATATTTCTTAAAAAAAAAAATACATCAATCTTTGCAGGTACTATTGATTTGAAATAAGTGTGGGGTCATTTGAGAAGTTTTGAAAATTTTGAAGTCCGCGCCGCGGGTATTTGAATTACGCGACGCGGGATCGTAAACCAACCCGATGCGCAGGGGTTGATTTGGTGACACGCGCGACGTGCAAAGCGTAAACCCGCGACGCGGTAAATGATCAGTCGGTTTTCTTCTTTATAAGGTAAGCCGCGGCTCGCATAACCCACACGCGACTCGGAGCTCTGGTTATCGAAATTTTCTTGCAATTTTTCTTGCTCATTTTGTTCCCACTGCTAAGGTACGCCATTCTAACTATCTATTGCTCGTTAAAACTAGCGATTAGGTAGTTAATTTTAGTGATTTGCCCAAAATAGTTCAAAATTTAGAATCACTAATGCTAGCTGATAGGGTGTTTGTTTTGCCAAATGGAGACCCTAGATGAGCTAGTCGACACCTAGGCTACATTGTGGTGTGATTATATTGAGTTTTAGCAGGTTAAATTGAGAGATGGGATCGGGGTTTGGAAACAGCCGCACGCCGCGCCGCGCCCTTGCTCTTGGGCCGCGCCGCGGTGCGGCAGGGAAGACAAGGACTGATTCTGCAAATTTTTTGTTTTGTGGCTATATTTTCTTTTTGCAGATGATGTTCAGATTGGAGCATGCTTTCCTCCAGTTCCCCGCGGAGCTTGCCAGTTCAGCATAGTACACCTCGCGGAGGGACGCATTGACTGCTCGCCGGGTTCTCGAGGCGACAGTCATTGATAGAGATATTCTGAGGGACGCCGGACTATGGGGTGCGATCGAGCCGTTCTTGCATCGCACCTGGACCCACAAGGAGGCATCGTTTACTTGTAGAGGATGGGACCGGATCATGGCCACGGACGAGGACGTGGTCTATACGGAGCTTCTCTTGGAGTTCCTGTCTACGGTCCATTTCGCTCCCAGGGCATCGGATCCGCGATCCAGGCTCATCCGCTTTCGTTTGGGAGGTGAGCGCAGGGAGTGCAACCTCTAGGAGTTCGGGAGGCGCACAGGCCTATACACTCCAGCAGACCTCCAACATCGCTACTTCACCCAGTTCTTCGGGTCCTGCATTCAGGGGGAGCCGGACAGGGCTCCCAACATGGAGATTTGGACACCATTGTCCAACGTCAGGTACAAGGCAGGGGCCTCGAGGGAGAGTCACCTACGCGATCCACTTCACCGTCTCATGTACCGGATCGTCTCCACCTCCATCATGCAGCGGGAGGGAGGCGAGAAGGTGTCGGGCGATGACATGACATTTTTGTGGGCTCTCCTCGACCCGTCTCGATTCCTCCATCTCCCCTTCGCCCTTGCGATTGCTCTCTCCACCCACTCTACCGGCGCCTCCACCAGCAGCCCACTAGCCAGGGGGTATTTCATTACCCGCCTGGCCCAATCCTATGGTATTCTTACTGCCTCCGTGGCAGCCTCCTTGACCGCTCTGCCTCCATCGCGCACTACAGCACGCACTTTGGAGAGGATGCGGCTCATTGAGCTGCAGCGCCCGGGGTAGTACATCCGGGCCCCGACCGAGCCTCCTCTGGCACCTCAGCCTGCGTATGCCCAGCCTGGCAGGAGACGCAGGAGGCCAGAGCCAGCGCCAGAGCCCGCAGCCCCGACACAGCCATAGGAGGACTCAGCGGCCATCCATCGGTTGGAGGCCCGAGTTGCGAGGATGGAGGACCAGCTTGAGTGGATCGGGGAGGTACTTTTGGAGTTGGCCACTCAGCAGGGCCGACATCCCCCACCATTCCCAGCCAGGGCCCACGATCATGAGGCCGGACCCTCCAGGCCACCTGGCAGTGATTGATGTACCTTTTTCTTTCTTTCTTTTTACTTTTTTTTTGGGATATATGTACAAACTTATGACACTTCTATTTGTATATTTCTATTCATGTTTTACTTGTCATGTATGTTTTTAATTTGTTTGTTAAGTTATGCATGATATACCAATTTGAGAAGGAGTTGTCTCAGACAAGTGTGGGGTCACCGTGCCCCCTCCACTTGTCTCGACCACCGGCGTGTTCACTGTAGCGCTACAACTCCAGAATACGAAATCGAGGATCCATCTGTACGCAATTATACCTGTGATATTGAGCACCAAGCAGTCTATCGTCCAAAAGGGGTAACTCTTTCTCCCTTGTTTTGAAATAATTTTGTACAACGGGGACGTTGTACGATTTTAAGTGTGGGGTGTGGACGGTCGAAAGAGAATTTTTTTGAAATTTTTGCAGAAATGATCAATTTTTCAATTTTTAGCAATATTTTTCAAAATTTTTAATAAATTGCAATTTTGAAATGAATGATTTGTGATTGTGATAGCATTAGTATTTTTCAAGAAATGCTATTTATTTGTGATCATGCTATTAGTTAGTCAAATAAGTTGAGTTTTATGAGTCTAGAAGATTGAGCTGTTTTAGGATTGTAATTTAGGAAGGAAAAGTCAATCTGTGGCCTTTGTTGTTCGAGCCGGTAGGTCTAAAATGGGTGGGCCTTATGCACCTTACCACCTAAGATCGTCTAGTCTGGGATGGTATTTCTGAAAGCTCGCTACACGGACAACATCGAAAGTCATGGACAATTCCTTAATGGCCTTTAGAATCTGAATGAGTAAGTACACTTCATTGTGGACAGAAAGTTTGTAATCAAGGGTTCTCTAGAAAGCCATGAGTTCCAAAGAACAATTCAATTATGTTTTCGCAAACTATTCCACTCTAACTCAAATAGCAATAAACTTTGAAACTAAACACAGTCAAAAATTGTTTGATTCTTTATTATAATTTATTAAAAACTCTCTTGCTTGGGGACAAGCAAGGCACAAGTGTGGGGTGTTTGACAACGCCTAGTGATATCAAGTATTTTAGGCGTTGTTGAGCCCTGTTCTTGATAAAATTATATCAAATATGTCTGGGTATTCTCACTTTTCGTGCCAGGACTTGTTTGGAGAAAAAGAATAGAAACAGGGACTAAAAGCGTGCAAAAGGAAGAAGTTGGGAAGGAATGAAAAATCAAGAGAACTCGTACGCGCGCCGCGGGAATTAACCATGCGCGACGCGGGCTTAAGGCGGTGGAACACATTCAAATGCCGAAGAATCAGGAAGAGATCAGTACGCTCCGTGGATTTCACTTCTGCGCGGCGCAGCTCGGCTGCGGGAAATTTGCAAGTATAAATAGATGCATTCCCAGCCAAAAACCCTAGCAAAGACCGGGTGTAAAATCGACCTTGAAGCTCTTTTACTCCAGGATTTCAATTCAGCAAGCTCACAATTGGTATTTTATGATTTTTGATTTAATTTCCTTTTAGTAGCAAGTAGTTTTTGTAGCTAAAGTCTTTTGGGAGTGACAACCACTGACTTTGAGCACTTAGGTTTCTGATTTTGAAACATTTGGTTACTGTTTTTGTGTTTGGAATTCGGATTTGGTGAATGAAAAGCATTTGGTTACATTTAATCTTAGCTTTTCGGTGTTTTATGCTTGTGTTTGGTTTGATTGATTGATTGTGTTTTGGATATTGTTTTGGACCTTGTTAGGACTGTTTTCCTTAGCTGAAATCAGTAGCTAATTAGGTTAGTTTGTAAGCATTAAACCTTGGCTAGTAATTGTTCAGTAGAACTTTAGCTAGTGGCTAGTTTATGCTTTGCTTGGTTTTGCTAAGTTTGGATGCCTTTGATTGCTTCTGACTCAGAGATGTACTTCTGATTTCAGAAAGTGACTAGGTTCATTTGAGCATAGCTTAGCTTGGCTTGGGTGTGTTTAAACATTGCGTTTGTTTGCTAGTGATTAGGAAGATAGAAACCAGATCCTCCGACTATAGCTGTGACACTATTAGTTGGTAATCTCTCATCTAGCCTAACCACGAAGCTCCTGTGGATCGACCCTGACTACCGCTATACTAGTGTGTGTTAGGTTTTCTCTTATTTTTTACCGCACGACGACCTAGGCGTGTCACCCCTCCACCGATTGATGTACCGGATCATATCCACCTCTATCATGCAAAGGAGGGGATGCGAAAAGGTGTCCTGAGATGATGTTTACTACATGTGGGTCCTCTCTGACCCAGCAGGTTCCTCAACCTGCCGTTTGCTACGGCAGTTTCCTTGACATCCAAGGCGGCGGGCTCGACCGCCAAGAGCCCCATGGCTGGTGGGCACTTCATTACCCGCCTAGCCCGATCATACGATATTCTCACGGCCGAGGTTCTTGCCAGCCTGGCCCCGACACTACCCATATAGGCCTCGATACGTTATTTTGAGAATATAGGGATCATCCACCAGCCGCGACAGGGTGTATTCGAGCTGATGCCGACGATTGAGGCAGTTGGCCCATAGGCAGAGGAGGAGGACGAGGAGGAGGAGCCATTGATCCGACCCACCTAGCGCCGATGAGTGGATGCGCCAATCCAGTCACCACCACAGACACAGCCACCACTGCAACCGGTAGACGTACAGCCTGCCTTGAGGGATCTGGATATGAGGATGGTGCACATGGGGGCCCACTACCGCTGGATGGCAGAGACGCAGAGGATGATCATGTTCTAGCTACATATAGAGGACATACCACCCTACCCTCCTAGAGATCGAGATGATGAGGCTGGTCCATCCGGGACTCAGCACGATGATTGATTGTACTTTTCTGTTATCTTTTTGAAACATTGTACATAACATGCTACTATCTTTTATATTTTTATATGTTTGTTCTTTTTTTTAATTTGTTTGTGAGTGTTGCATGTAAGTACCAATGGAAATCTATCGGGGAGTTGTTTCACGCAAGTGTGAGGTCATTGTACCCCTACACTTGCCATTCACCGGCGTGTTCACTATTGCGCCACAACTCCGGGAATCTGAATCATGATGTACGTGTTTTTATCTTGTGACAACTAGTTCCAACAAGCAGTCTACCGTCTAAAGGGGTAACTCTTTCTCCCTTGTTTTGAAATATTTTTTATGTACAACGGAGACGTTGTACGGTTTTAAGTGTGGGGTGTGGACCGTCGAAAGAGTTATATTTTTGAAATTTTTGTGGAAAACAAGTAATTTTCAAAATTTTTAGAAATTCTTCAAAATTTTTAAGAGATTGTAATTTTGAAACGAATAGCTTTTGAATGTTATAGCATTGGTATTTTTGAAGAGATACTGTTTAGTTGTAATCATGATATTATTTAGTCAAATAAGTTGAGTTTTAAGAGTTAGAAAATTTTAGATTTGGAATATTTTAAGATTGGAATTTAAGAGGGGAATGTCAATCTGCGGCCTTTGTTGTTCGAGCCGGTAGGGCCAAAAAGGGTGACCCCGAAGGGGTACTTATGCACCTTACTACCTAAGATCGTCTGGTCCGGGATAGTATTTCTGAAAGCTCGTTACACGGACAACATCGAAAGTCATGGACATTTCTTTAACGGTCTTTAGAATCTGAATGAGTATGTACACTTTTTTGTGGACTGAAAATTTGTAATCAATGGTTCTTTAGAAAGTCGTGAATTCCAAAGGGTATTCTGGTCATTTTCTTAAAAATCATTTTCAATCTAACTTTTGAAAACAACAAACTTTGAAACTGAAAGCATTCAAAAATGTTTGAGTCTTTATTATAATTTGTTAAAAACTCTCTTGCTTGGGGACAAACAAGGCACAAGTGTGGGGTGTTTGACAACGCCAATCAATATCAAGTATTCGTATAGTTTATGGTATTACTCACTTTTGTGCCAACTGCTTTTGTGTAAGAAAAGATAAAAACAGGGACTAAAGATGGAAAAATGAAGAATTTTTGGATAAAGACCATTTTAGTCGAAAACGTACGCGTGCCACGAGTAGAAGACACGCGTGTCGCGGATAGTCAAAGATTTGGCGATAAGTTGAAATTCAAACAGCGAAAAACGGGGATAAAGGATAAGACGTGCCGCGGTTTTAAGCCATGCGCGACGCGATTAGCTCAAATTCTCAACTATAAATAGAGGTCTCTAGGTCGAATTTCAGCAGCGAAGAAACGACCCAAAGGTGCAACCTAGGATTCTTTGACTCAAGATTTCGGATTTCAGCAGCTTTAATTGGTATTTTTATGTTTTCTCATTTATTTTAGTAATTCTTAGTTTTAGTAATTGCTTGATTCCTTCAATTCTGGATTGTAGAATCTGTTGGAACAAGTTTAGTTTGGATATTTTCGAAGTTAGAGCATTGTGGTTTCTGGATTTGGTTTTAGTTTATGATAATCATTCGGTTTGCGTTATATTGCATGTTTTCGGTATTTGTTTATGTTTAAATTGCTTGATGATGTTTTAGATTGTTTTGTGCTTCTGATATCTCTAGAATTCACTTCTGGAATCCAGTAAGTAAGTTTGATTTGAAGTTTGGAATAGTTTAGTTTAGTTAATGTTTGTTTTAGTTTTCGGTATAGCAAATTGTCGTTTTTCGGGAAGTGAAGGAAACACTGCCGACTACACATGACACTGTAGTTGGTCATTCTGACACTATATCTTAACCACGAGACTCCCACGGATCGACCCTTGCTGCTACTATACTAGTTTGCGGGTGAGGTTTTATTTTTCTATTTTTGACCGCATAACGACCTAGGCATGTCAATGATCCTTAAATCTTCATTTCATGGTGACACGGACACATTCTTCGAGTCTACCTCATCCTCATACTATCCACAATCACAAGAGGAGGTATAATAATTCAATAAATGCGTTATGTTTTATAGAGAAAAATAAAGTATGTTTCTATTATGGATAGCAAAGGTAAAGTAGATTTCTACTATAGATGGAAATTAATATATCTTGTTATTATGGATAGTAAGGTATAGTATATTGCTCTTATGGGTTGTAAATGTAAAGTATAATCTATAATGGATAAAAAGTAAAGTATGTTGCTATTATAGATACGAAAAGTAAGGTATATTTGCTAATATGAATAAAGGATCTTATTTATAGGATATGATCCTTAAATCTTCATTTTATGGCAACACAGACACATTCTTCGGGTCTACCTCGTCCTTATACTATGCACATTCACAAGAGGAGGTATACTAATTCAATAAACGCATTATGTTTTATAGAGAAAAATAAAGTACGTTTCTATTATGGATAGTAAAGGTAAGGGTTATTGTCACTGTAGCACAACAAAGTTTGATAATTTGTCCGGATTGGTCACTGAAGTTTTTTTTTTGCGCAATAAGTCACTAAAGTTCAGTTTTATGTCCCAAATAGGTCATCGACGTTAAAACTAACTGGTTTTCACGTTAGTGTAGGGACCTATTTAACACATAAATTAAACTTTAGTGACTTATTGCGCAAAAAAAAACCTTCAGTGACCAATTCAGAAAAAAAAAAAAAAAAAACTTCAGTGACCTATCGCAACCACAAAGACCATAGTCGGTCTCAATCTCGCCCTCTCCGTCTCGAATCTCTCTTCTCTGTTCCACTCTCTTTCAGCCCTCTCTCTATCTCTTTTTTTTTTCTGGCATTGATCGCGAATCACAGCCGCCGCCGGTGCGGTGCAATTTTTATTTTTATAAAAACCGAAAATTTTCGGTGCGGTGTGATTTTTATTTTTATAAAACCGTAAAAATCGCAATATAAACCGAACCAGACCGCATATCTTATATTAAAACCGAAAAAAAACTGCAAGAAAAACCGAAAAACACATCGCATTAAAAAACCGCACTATTCGGTTAAAACCGAAAAATATCATCGTCTTAAAAAAGCACATTGTTCTGTTAAAACCAAAAAACCACATCGCATTAAAAACCCACATTGTTCAGTTATTTTGTTGTAAAAATCGCATTTGCGGTTTGCGGCGTGGTAATTATCAAAAACTGCATCATAGGTTTTATAGAGGAATTTGATAGCGGAGATTTCATAAGGGAATTTGATAGCCCAAATAGATTAAATGGGTACGTCATCTCAGAGTTTTATCAGAGTCGATTTCCTGCTACGACTATGTACATGGTTGGAAACAGTCCGGCACCAAGTCCTAGCGCTCTGTTACTTTGGCGAGTTAGAAGAAATGCTGATGAATGACCACCGTCTAACCCAGTTATCCTTCTCTGTGGACCCACAAGCACACCGGAAGAACCCAGTAGTGGTACAGAGGAATACAACATCGACAACGGTTGTGATTCGCGATCAATACCTGACAACGCCTAGTGATATCAAGTATTTTAGGCGTTGTTGAGCCCTGTTCTTGGTAAAATTATATCATATATGCATGGGTATTCTCACTTTTCGTGTCAGGACTTGTCTGGAGAAAAAGAACATAAACAGGGACTAAAAGTGCACAAAAAGGAAAAAATGTGGAAAGAATGCAAAATCAAGAGAAGACGCACGCGCGCCGCGGATTTACCTCCTGCGCGACGCGGATGTAAGGCGGTGGAACACATTTAAATAACGAAAAAACGGGGAACGGATAAGTACGCGCGCCGCGGATTTCACATTTGCGCGGCGCGGTCACGGGAAATTTGCAACTATAAATAGAGGCATTTCCGGCCGAAAACCCTAGCAAAGACTTGGTGTAAACATCGACCTAGAAGCTCTTTGACTCGAGGAATCCATTTCAGAAGCTATAATTTGGTATTTTCATGTTTTTAGATTTTATTTCATTTTAGTTAAACATTTGTAAGCTTGAGTTGAATCTTTGGGTGTGACAACCATTGATCTCCAGCTTAGGGTTCTGTTTTTAGTAGTGTTTAGCTACTGATTTTGATGTTTGGATATTGGTTTGAGTAAATGCAATCATTCGGTTAATGTTAATATTGATTTTTCGGTGTTTTGGATGTTAGTTTGTTGTTTGGTTGTTTGATTGTGATTGAAATTGTTTGTGACTTGGTTGGGACTGTTTTCCTTTGCTGAAAACAGTAGCTAACTTGGTTAGGTTAGGCATTAAACCTTAGCTCTTAACTGTCCCATAGAACTGTAGTTATTAGCTAGTTTATGCTCTGCTTGGTTTTGCTAGTTTGGATGCCTTCAATTGCTTCTGATCCAGAGATGTACTTCTGAGTTCAGAAAGTAACTAGGTTATTTGGATATAGCTAAGCTTGGCTTGGGTATTTGAATATTGTTTCCAGGTAGAAAGATAGAAATTAATTCCTACGACTATAGCTGTGACACTATTAGTTGGTAATCTCTCATCTAGGCTAACCACGTAGCTCCTGTGGATCGACCCTGACTCCACTATACTAGTGTATGTTAGGTTATTTCTTATTTTTGACCGCATGACGACCTCTGCGTGCATGTCAAATTTTGGCGCCGTTGCCGGGGAGCTGTGAGCTTAGAATAGGTGAGTTGTAGGACTTAGTTTCTGATTTTTGATGTTTGATTTTAGTTTGCTGATTTTTGGTATGTGTGCATCCTTATGATGGGTGATTACATGTACCCGAACCAGTATGATTATTATCCGGCCGACACCTATTACGAGGATGATTGTTATAATGGATCATTCGATGACAATGGATGGCGGACCGAGGAGTCATCTCAGCCTGAGAATTCTGTAACTTGGGCCCAACTTTGGGTATTCATGTATAACAACTACCATGAGCAGAAGGACCAGGCTGAAGCTCTTGAAAAAGTGCAAGCTTCTTTAGATAGGTTAGAGGAAAGTTGGAATTGTTCATCACCTTCGCCAGAACCGGAGGTGAGTGATTTTTACACCAATGATAATGTGTGTGAACTTGCATCATCCGAATATGTGATGGAAGGGCATACACCTTGGGAAAATCAAGAGACCACTGAGATGGTCGAAAATGTTGTTGAGGAAGAGGTTGTAGGTGACAATGCTACCTCTAACTCAACAGCTTTTGGTGTTTTTGAGAATGTTGAGCTGGTGATGAGTGACTCTGTACCATCATCAGACAATTTGGTTGATGAGGATGTTGTGGAGGGGACTGTAAGTGACAGTACAGATCCCAGCCCAACAATTCCCGAATTTGTTGAAATTATTGATGTTTTTGGGGAAGGGGGTGTAGATGACAATATTACCCCTGACCCTGTAATTTTTGAAAATTATGAGAAATTTGAAGGTAAGGATCCGATGATGGGTGACTTTGTACCACCATCAGATCAAATAAGCCACTCACTCTTGATTCCGATCCACCTGTTGGACGAGGATCAAGAAGTTGATGCTGATGAGTTAATTTTTGAAAATAATAAACATGATTTTATCACCACTCATGATCCATTCATGAATGGAAAATTAGATGTGATAAATACCATCGATGAGGACATATGGAAGCATCCTGACATGTTGCCTTCCGATCCCATTCGATTGGAAAATTTTTATTGGTACTGCAAACCAAAATTGCAAACTGAAGATAGCACGTGGGATACTGGCAAAATAAGATATGCAAAACAACCACTAGGAGCGGCACTGGGCGCGCTTCATGTCAAGCCAGTGATTTTGAAGAGAAATAGAAGGAAGGACCGAGCTTGGAGGTTCAAAGCTACCTCCAAACATTCACGGGAGTTAATAAGAAAGCAGCAACTGGGCAGCAACCGGAGAATCAACAAGCCATTCGACCCAGGAAAGTTTGAAGGGCAGTGGGTCAGCGAAGGGACGGTGGAAGCAGAAAAGCATCAAAGGAAGAAGGAGTACGATCCACCGTAGCTGTAGGAGGAGTTCCACGTCTGGCTGAAGACGTTAAACTTAGCGCTTGTTGGGAGGCAACCCATCGTGTCATAAGTAGGTTTTATATTTCTTAGGATTAATTTAGGAAATACATCAATCGTTTGCAGGCATTAGTGGGTTGAAGCAAGTGTGGGGTCGTGTGAAAAGGTTTTTGAAATCTTCAAGACCGCGCCGCGGATTTTTGTATTGCGCGACGCGGGGTCGGAACTCAACCCGATGCGCAGGGGTTGAATTAGCGACACGCGCGCCGTGGAACAGGGAAATGCGCGCCGCGGGAAACGATCAGACTGTTTTCGCCTTTATCCGGTGAGCCGCGGCTCACAACTCAAATCACACGACTCGGAGCTCTGGTGATCAAAAATTTTGTTAGGTGTATTTCTAAGCATGTTTTCATGACTTTTTATCCTTGTTTTACCTTGCATTTCATTCTCATTATTGCATATTTTCATATTTTTCGGGATTTCAAGAATAGCAACCTACTTTCACACTTTGTGGTTGTTTTCAGGTGTTTTTGAGGATTGAATCTTGCATTGGATGACAATGGGAAACTGCACAAGAAATTTCAGAAGAAACGGAGCTCAAACGAAGAAGTTACAAAAATTGAAAATCATCCCGAAGACAGAATGTTACACGACCGTGTAACTTTTGCCCTATAAGTTACACGGCCGTGTAACTTTGTTATGCCACGTGGATGCCATGTCAGCTCAGGGTAGGGTCCAGGGACTTTTGCAGGATTACACGACCGTGTAATCTTGGCCCAAGAAGTTACACGGCCGTGTAACTCTTCCTGGTGACCAGATCTACTTTTTAGCCCACTTTGAGTTGTTTATTCACTCTTGTGCTGTCATTTCCATGCTACACGACCAGATCCAGATCCAACCTGATTTTGAGGCCATGTGATGAAGATAATGGGTGTTGGAATGATGATGTTTGCCATTGTCCATTTTACCATTTTGCCCTTGGTGTGTTAGTATAAATAGATGTGTCTAGTTAGCCTTAGAATCATCTCATTTTCCATTAACTTCTGAATACTCTCTAGATACATTGAGTTTGTGTTTGTGTGCTACTTCAAGTGTGGATTATCTTCATTTTGTAAGTTTATTTCTCTTTTACTAGTCATGAGTGGCTAGTAACTTTATTTTCTGGTTTTGTATTAAGGATTATGATTGTGATTTAATATAAAGTTTGATGTTTGATTTTATATCTTTCTAGTGATATGATTTTGAGATTTAACAAGTGTTTGGTTTTTATTTATTTCATATTGGCCATTTGATCTTACATATCAACCAATCTAGTCATACAAATTATAAAATCCGTAATTGTTTTATAAAATGTTATTTGTGATAATCATCTTTAATTAGGTGAAAATCATATCTCATGTTTTAACGCTTCAACGCTTGTTTAGGAGTATTGAACATTGTTGGGAACATTTACATAAATCATAATGCAATCTTTCATTCAAATTCTATGATCTTATCTAGATTTGATTAGTAAGATTAGTCTTAGTTAATGAGCTTCTCTTGACTAAGGTATATTAGGTGAATGGTGTATGTGCGAGCTTTCGGCATGCACAAAGTACCAACTTAGAAAGATTAAAGTTATAAACATCATTCTTATTGTTATTTCCAATCATATGACTATAAATGCAAAACCAGAATTTGTCCCCAAATTATAAAAACAATCATTCTATATATTTTGTCCCAAGTTATTTGTTCTTGACATTTACATTATTGTTGTCCATTTATTCATCAAAACCCCCCCTTTGGTTACTTTCTTTACAAGTTTGACTTCCGTGAATTCAAGGTGTAATTCATTAGACCATCGCTCCCTGTGGATCGACCCTGCTTGCCATTCATACTACACAGTTAGTATTTATAACAAGTAGTGCAATCACGAGATATTGGTAATTAATAAATCATTTCAAACCATATTTCAACTCTTTTATTTTGTTGATTACGACAGTCAACAAATTGGCGCCGTTGCCGGGGAGCACGGTATTACTAATATTTTATGCCAAGATCTTCACGAACAGGTACGCCTCTTGAACTAGATTCGGAGATTGAGAAAACCGCGAAAAGGCTAAGGAAGCAAGCTAAACTTCGCAAGAAGCAGCAAGCTTCCCAAACCGCTTCTTCATCAAACCCTCCTATCATAGACATTTGGCAAGACCTTTCTTCATCCGAAACTGAAACAGAATCCGAATCAGATAACAACGTCCCACATACACCTCCCTCTCAAACAAACCATACTCCTATGGCCGAAAATCCACCTCAAGAACGAACACTTCGCCAATGGGCAACCCAAGATGTTACCCAACAACCTCTCTGCATTACCTACCCGCACATGACGAACTTCGAATTGAAATCCGGGCTCATTCATTTACTACCTCAATTTCGGGGAGTAGAAAATGAAGACCCTCATAAATTTTTGAAAGAATTTCACGTCGTATGTGTAGGAATGAAACCACATGATGTCTCGGAAGACCAAATAAAGTTAAGGGCACTCCCCTTTTCATTGCTAGACTCCGCCAAAGAATGGCTATATGACCTACCACCGGGGTCGGTCACAACATGGAACGGTCTTGCACGGTTATTCCTAGACAAATATTTTCCTGAGACGAAAGCTTCAAGTCTGAGAAGGGAAATAATTGGTATCAAGCAAGGGAAGAGAGAAGCTTTACATACGTATTGGGAACGATTCAAAAAGTTGTGTGCCAGATGCCCGCAACACGGTATTTCCGATTACCAATTGTTCCGATATTTTTGTGAAGGCCTAACACCAATGGAGAGACGTTTAATAAACGCTTCAAGTGGAGGCTCGTTAATCGATCAAACACCGACCCAAATAAGAGCATTGATCGAGAAAATGGCGGAGGAGTCCAAACATACACAAGGAGAGGATGAATGGTATGTAGATCCACCCCGAGGAGTAAAAGAGGTAAACACTCCTTATCTTGAAAATCAAATTTCTGAACTAACCAAAGCTGTAATGCAACTAACAAAAGAAAAAGGAGTTGAACCAACGGTTAGAGCATGTGGAATTTGCTTGCAACACGGACACCCAACCGACATGTGTCCCGAGTTACAAGATGATCAAGAGCAAGCAAAAGCAATGGGGGGATTTACCGGGCAAAATCAGAGACAGTTTGATCAACCTCGGAGCAACCAAAATTGGAACTACCAGTCCAATCAAAACCGTAACCAATACCAGGAGAGACCAAAACAATACTACCAAAACCCTCCACCATAAAATACAGCAAGCACCAGCATGTCCTTGGAAGACATTGTGAAAAGTCTAGCCACAAGCACGCATTCATTTCAGCAAGAAACAAGGGCTAGCATCAAGAACCTGGAGCAACAAATGGCTCAACTAGCCACTTCTGTCAACAAAATGGAATCTCAAGGTAAGTTACCTTCTCAATCTCAAGAAAATCCTAAACATAATGTAAATGCTGTTACTTTGAGAAGTGGGAAAAGCTATGACGGACCAAGCTTGTCAAAAGAAAGACAAAGAGAGATAGAAATCGAAGACGATACCGATTCAAGAAGCGAAGCTTCCAAGGAACCATCCAAAGTTGAGGTAAAAATCACTCCTCCTCCTTTTCCATCTAGACTTAAAAACACAAAGAAAGAAAAGGAAAATCAAGAAATTATGGACATGTTTCGAAAAGTTGAAGTAAATATTCCTTTACTAGATGCAATCAAACAAATTCCTAGATATGCCAAATTTCTTAAAGAACTTTGTACCTCCAAAAAGAAACTAAAAGAAAGCGGAACTGTTACGGTCGGTGAAAACATCTCAGCCGTTTTACAAAAACGATTACCAAAAAAATGTAAAGATCCGGGTGTTTTCACTGTTCCATGTAAAATGGGAAATCTCTACATTCCAAAAGCCATGCTAGATCTTGGTGCTTCAATTAATGTCCTACCTTACTCTATTTTTAAATCACTAAAAGTAGGACCATTAATAAGCACCGGGGTGATAATTCAACTTGCCGATCGCTCTATAGTACACCCAAAAGGTGTATTAGACGACGTTTTGGTGCAAGTTAATGAACTAGTATTTCCCGCCGACTTTTACGTTTTGGATATGGGTGGAGACGAAACATCAAATTCTTGTTCGATACTCTTGGGAAGACCTTTCATGAGCACCGCAAGAACAAAAATTGATGTTTTCAATGGAACGCTTTCCATGGAATTTGATGGAGAAATCATAAATTTCAATATCTTTGATGCTATGCGTTATCCACAAACCGTTTCGTCTTTAAATTTTCTTGATGTAATCAACCCATTAGTTGAAGAATGTTTCGAATTGTCTAACACCGATTTATTAGCTCTAGTCTTAAATAAAAATTTAGACAAGGAGAAGACAAAGGAGCTCATCGAGAAATTCGATCTAAGTCAAGAAATCTTGGAAATCGCATCATACCTAGACCACCAAAAGAAAGCAAGGTATGATTTGCCAAAAGTGCCATTACAAATTTCTAACGAAAAACTTCTTCCTTCCATTTCACAGGCACCAAAGTTGGAATTAAAAGATCTCCCCAACCATTTGAAGTACATGTACTTGGGAGAAAAGGATACCTTACCAATCATCATTTCCAACAAACTGTCTGAAGAAGAAGAAAAAGAATTGATGGGATTGCTAAAGAACTACAAAGAAGCTTTCGGTTGGACAATAGCCGACATCAAAGGACTTAGCCCATCGATGTGCATGCACAAGATTTTCATGGAAGATGAGTACAAACCGTCAAGAGAAGCCCAGAGACGACTAAATCCACCCATGATGGAGGTGGTGAAGAAGGAGATTCTTAAGCTATTGGACGCTGGAATGATTTACCCAATATCAGACAGCAAGTGGGTAAGTCCAATCCTGGTTGTCCCAAAGAAGACCGGAATCACGGTGACAGAAAACAAGCAAGGTGAGATGGTACCCACCCGTGTGCAAAACGGGTGGCGTGTTTGTATTGATTACCGAAAGTTAAACTCTTCTACTCGAAAAGATCATTTCCCACTACCCTTTATCGACCAAATGTTGGAAAGGTTAGCGGGAAAAACTCATTATTGTTGTCTAGATGGATATTCAGGTTTTCACCAAATACCCATTGCACCGGAAGATCAAGAGAAAACAACGTTCACATGCCCCTTTGGCACGTTTGCGTACCGGCGGATGCCTTTTGGGCTTTGCAATGCCCCCGCCACATTCCAAAGGTGCATGATGAGTATCTTCTCCGAGTATGTTGAAGAGATTATAGAAGTGTTTATGGATGATTTTACTGTGTATGGAAATTCGTTTAAAGAGTGCTTAAATAATTTGACAAAAATTTTGAAAAGATGCATTGAAACCAATTTGGTTTTAAATTACGAAAAATGTCATTTTATGGTTGACCAAGGACTCATACTAGGACACGTTGTTTCAGCAAAGGGTTTAGAGGTAGACAAAGCAAAAATTGATGTTATTAAAACTCTACCTTACCCAAAATGTGTCCGAGAGGTCCGTTCTTTTCTTGGTCATGCAGGTTTTTATAGGAGGTTCATCAAAGATTTTTCAAAGATCTCAAGACCAATGTGCGAACTTCTACAAAAAGACGTAGAGTTTGAATTTTCTGACACATGCAAACAATCCTTTGAAACTTTGAAAAACCTGTTGGTAAGCACACCCATCATTCAACCGCCAGATTGGAGTCTACCATTCGAGATTATGTGCGATGCAAGTAATCACGCGGTAGGGGCGGTGTTGGGGCAAAAGAAGGATAAAGTTCCCCACGTCATTTACTACGCTTCGAAAACATTGGACCCCGCTCAAAGCAATTATTCAACAACAGAGAAGGAGCTTCTTGCCATTATATTTGCTTTGGAGAAATTCCGACAATATTTGTTAGGAACTAAAGTCATTGTTTTTTCTGACCATGCAGCGTTAAAATATTTGATGACAAAGAAGGACGCTTACAAGATGATCAAGAGCAAGCAAAAGCAATGGGGGGATTTACCGGGCAAAATCAGAGACAGTTTGATCAACCTCGGAGCAACCAAAATTGGAACTACCAGTCCAATCAAAACCGTAACCAATACCAGGAGAGACCAAAACAATACTACCAAAACCCTCCACCACAAAATACAGCAAGCACCAGCATGTCCTTGGAAGACATTGTGAAAAGTCTAGCCACAAGCACGCATTCATTTCAGCAAGAAACAAGGGCTAGCATCAAGAACCTGGAGCAACAAATGGCTCAACTAGCCACTTCTGTCAACAAAATGGAATCTCAAGGTAAGTTACCTTCTCAATCTCAAGAAAATCCTAAACATAATGTAAATGCTGTTACTTTGAGAAGTGGGAAAAGCTATGACGGACCAAGCTTGTCAAAAGAAAGACAAAGAGAGATAGAAATCGAAGACGATACCGATTCAAGAAGCGAAGCTTCCAAGGAACCATCCAAAGTTGAGGTAAAAATCACTCCTCCTCCTTTTCCATCTAGACTTAAAAACACAAAGAAAGAAAAGGAAAATCAAGAAATTATGGACATGTTTCGAAAAGTTGAAGTAAATATTCCTTTACTAGATGCAATCAAACAAATTCCTAGATATGCCAAATTTCTTAAAGAACTTTGTACCTCCAAAAAGAAACTAAAAGAAAGCGGAACTGTTACGGTCGGTGAAAACATCTCAGCCGTTTTACAAAAACGATTACCAAAAAAATGTAAAGATCCGGGTGTTTTCACTGTTCCATGTAAAATGGGAAATCTCTACATTCCAAAAGCCATGCTAGATCTTGGTGCTTCAATTAATGTCCTACCTTACTCTATTTTTAAATCACTAAAAGTAGGACCATTAATAAGCACCGGGGTGATAATTCAACTTGCCGATCGCTCTATAGTACACCCAAAAGGTGTATTAGAGGACGTTTTGGTGCAAGTTAATGAACTAGTATTTCCCGCCGACTTTTACGTTTTGGATATGGGTGGAGACGAAACATCAAATTCTTGTTCGATACTCTTGGGAAGACCTTTCATGAGCACCGCAAGAACAAAAATTGATGTTTTCAATGGAACGCTTTCCATGGAATTTGATGGAGAAATCATAAATTTCAATATCTTTGATGCTATGCGTTATCCACAAACCGTTTCGTCTTTAAATTTTCTTGATGTAATCAACCCATTAGTTGAAGAATGTTTCGAATTGTCTAACACCGATTTATTAGCTCTAGTCTTAAATAAAAATTTAGACAAGGAGAAGACAAAGGAGCTCATCGAGAAATTCGATCTAAGTCAAGAAATCTTGGAAATCGCATCATACCTAGACCACCAAAAGAAAGCAAGGTATGATTTGCCAAAAGTGCCATTACAAATTTCTAACGAAAAACTTCTTCCTTCCATTTCACAGGCACCAAAGTTGGAATTAAAAGATCTCCCCAACCATTTGAAGTACATGTACTTGGGAGAAAAGGATACCTTACCAATCATCATTTCCAACAAACTGTCTGAAGAAGAAGAAAAAGAATTGATGGGATTGCTAAAGAACTACAAAGAAGCTTTCGGTTGGACAATAGCCGACATCAAAGGACTTAGCCCATCGATGTGCATGCACAAGATTTTCATGGAAGATGAGTACAAACCGTCAAGAGAAGCCCAGAGACGACTAAATCCACCCATGATGGAGGTGGTGAAGAAGGAGATTCTTAAGCTATTGGACGCTGGAATGATTTACCCAATATCAGACAGCAAGTGGGTAAGTCCAATCCTGGTTGTCCCAAAGAAGACCGGAATCACGGTGACAGAAAACAAGCAAGGTGAGATGGTACCCACCCGTGTGCAAAACGGGTGGCGTGTTTGTATTGATTACCGAAAGTTAAACTCTTCTACTCGAAAAGATCATTTCCCACTACCCTTTATCGACCAAATGTTGGAAAGGTTAGCGGGAAAAACTCATTATTGTTGTCTAGATGGATATTCAGGTTTTCACCAAATACCCATTGCACCGGAAGATCAAGAGAAAACAACGTTCACATGCCCCTTTGGCACGTTTGCGTACCGGCGGATGCCTTTTGGGCTTTGCAATGCCCCCGCCACATTCCAAAGGTGCATGATGAGTATCTTCTCCGAGTATGTTGAAGAGATTATAGAAGTGTTTATGGATGATTTTACTGTGTATGGAAATTCGTTTAAAGAGTGCTTAAATAATTTGACAAAAATTTTGAAAAGATGCATTGAAACCAATTTGGTTTTAAATTACGAAAAATGTCATTTTATGGTTGACCAAGGACTCATACTAGGACACGTTGTTTCAGCAAAGGGTTTAGAGGTAGACAAAGCAAAAATTGATGTTATTAAAACTCTACCTTACCCAAAATGTGTCCGAGAGGTCCGTTCTTTTCTTGGTCATGCAGGTTTTTATAGGAGGTTCATCAAAGATTTTTCAAAGATCTCAAGACCAATGTGCGAACTTCTACAAAAAGACGTAGAGTTTGAATTTTCTGACACATGCAAACAATCCTTTGAAACTTTGAAAAACCTGTTGGTAAGCACACCCATCATTCAACCGCCAGATTGGAGTCTACCATTCGAGATTATGTGCGATGCAAGTAATCACGCGGTAGGGGCGGTGTTGGGGCAAAAGAAGGATAAAGTTCCCCACGTCATTTACTACGCTTCGAAAACATTGGACCCCGCTCAAAGCAATTATTCAACAACAGAGAAGGAGCTTCTTGCCATTATATTTGCTTTGGAGAAATTCCGACAATATTTGTTAGGAACTAAAGTCATTGTTTTTTCTGACCATGCAGCGTTAAAATATTTGATGACAAAGAAGGACGCGAAGCCTAGGCTCATTCGTTGGGTCCTACTACTTCAAGAGTTCGATCTGGAAATCCGGGACAAAAGCGGAAAGCAAAACTTAGTTGCGGACCATCTAAGTAGGATCATCAACAATGAAGATCCAACCCCACTAAATGATTCATTTCCAGACGAACAGCTGCTTACCAACCAGTCAATCACGCCATGGTATGCTGACATGGTAAACTATTTGGTCACCAAAAATTTCCCTTCAGACTACACTCGAGCTCAGAAGGACAAACTGAAGAAAGATTCAAAACATTATGTGTGGGATGAGCCTTACTTGTGGAAATTTTGTCCCGACCAAATCATAAGGAGATGCGTAGATCTCCGTGAGGTACACTCTATTCTAAACTTCTGTCATGCTGAAGCCTGTGGAGGGCATTTTGGTCCTAAAAGAACGGCCCATAAGGTCCTTGAATCCGGATTTTATTGGCCCACTATTTTTGCCGATGCTTACAAGTTTTGCAAATCTTGTGAGCAATGTCAAAAAGTTGGAAACCTTAGACCAAGGGACCAAATGCCACTAACCTCCATACTCTTCTGCGAAATATTTGATGTATGGGGTATAGATTTCATGGGCCCGTTTCCGTCCTCCTTTGGAAATATGTACATAATTCTAGCTGTGGATTATGTCTCTAAATGGGTAGAGGCAAAAGCCACACGGACTAACGATTCCAAAGTAGTTGCAGATTTTATAAAAGCCAACATTTTTAGTCGATTTGGAATGCCAAGAGCTTTTATAAGTGATCGAGGATCACACTTCTGCAACCGAACGATAGAGGCTCTCTTCAAGAAATACGGAGTCCTACATCGAGTTTCCACCGCTTACCATCCACAAACAAATGGACAAGCCGAGATCTCCAATCGAGAAATCAAGTCCATCTTGGAAAAGACGGTAAGTACGAGCCGTAAGGATTGGAGTATCCGTTTAGACGATGCTCTTTGGGCATACCGTACCGCGTATAAAACACCAATCGGTATGTCTCCTTACCGTCTTGTATTTGGAAAAGCATGCCATTTACCGGTTGAAATTGAACACAAAGCGTATTGGGCCATTAAACGCTTAAATCAAAATTTTGTAGATAATGGAATTCATAGGAAACTTCAAATCCAAGAATAGGAAGAAATAAGAAACGAATCCTATGAAAATTCTAAAATTTACAAAGAAAAGACCAAAGCCTTTCATGATAAAGTCAATGCACGAAAGAGCTTTGAGATTGGCCAAAAAGTGTTACTTTTTCAATCCAGTTTAAAACTTTTTCCAGGAAAACTTCAGTCCCGATGGGTGGGACCATTCATTGTCACTAATATTTCTACTTATGGTGTAGTAGAAATAAGAAGCAACGCCACTGGAAAAATTTTCAAGGTAAATGGCCACCGGCTAAAACCTTTCTACGAAAATTTCGTCGAACAAAACATTGAAGACGAAAAGTTAGACGAGCCGGCTCGCTCCCAATAATCAAATTTTGGGAGCCATGCGTCGAGCCAACGACGTTAAACAAGTGCGCTAACCGGGAGGCAACCCGGGGGTATTTTTGTCATTTTTTAAAAGTGTGATTTTTTGTGTTTTTATAATTTTTCTGTTTATAACTTTTAATTACCTACGTGTGGAAAAAATCGGAATCAAAAACGGACTACCGAGGCTCAAGTTACGAAAAACGAAAAATGAAAAACGAGACAGAATGTTACACGGCCCGTGTAACTTTTTACCCTATAAGTTACACGACCGTGTAACTTGGTAAAATGGTCAAAATCGTTTGGGTCATAAGGTAAGTTTACACGACCGTGTAACTATTCAAGCCAAAGTTACACGGCCGTGTAACTTAGGCCGAGGGCATTTTTGTCATTTTCGCAACTATAAAAGCCAAGGACCTCATTTCTTCACTTCAATTGCTGCGATTTTTCTCCCTTGCCTCTGCCGAGTCCGATAGAACACACAAGTAAGTCGATTTCCTTTGTTTTTCTCCTAATTTCTTCAACATTTGTTAAAATCCAAAGGTTAGTTTCAATATTTCTCATCTTTTCCATCATTTTGAACACAAGAAACAACATATTCCATGGTGAAATTCGGAATTTCTTGAAACCCTAGAAAATGAGGGTTTCGAATTTTTGTTGCTAAATTGTTGAAATTGCTTAGGTTCAAGCTTGGGGAAGGCTAGGATAGAAGGAATCAAGGTCAATATCACCATTGTCAAGCTTCAATTCGGTGAATTCTTTCCAAAACTCAAAATCTTCATAATTTTTGGTTTTTGGCTAAAAAATTGGTTATTGGCTTTGAATTGTGAAACCTTTGTGTTTATATTTGTTTGTTTGTTTGTTTGTGTGTTATTTTTGATCAATTTCTTTGTTAAAAATTATAAAAAAATATGGCATCATCGTCCCGTACCTACTCTAGGGGTAATAAAAGGCAAATCGTATACTCGGCCTCTAGTGGCTCTTCCGATGAAGAGCCCGAACAGCAGGACTATGACATGGGTGATGCGGGTATCTCATTCATGACCGATGCCCAAGAGGCACGTTTTTATAACTTCTTGGAAAGAACTGGACAGGCACAAAAATTCATTGATATTCCAACCTTGCGAGACTTACACATAGAGGCAGGAGTACGCAAACTCCTGTCCAATGTTGGTTGGGAAGGGTTGATGAATATAAGCGAGAAAAGCTATTCCAACCCAACTATTGAATTTTTATCATCCGTCGAATTTAACGCTCATACAACAGTTTTGTCTTTTAGAATGTTCAACAGGTCATACAAAATCACACAAAACCAGTTGTGTGAACTTATTGGCGCACCGGTCGCCAACACATATGACCAAAGAGGCAAACTGAACAGACAGTTCCACAGTGAAGTTGGCAGATTCTGGACCAAGATTTCCACGGAAAACTTCTACCGTCCCAGTAATGCCAAAGCCTCCAGCATCATCCATCCCGTCCTAAAAGTCACCCACCGCATCATTGCCTCTATCTTCTTCCCACAAGAAGAGATAAGCAAAGCTGGCCTAAATGAGCTTGAGCTTCTCTACTGCATGATTAATCCAGGGCCTAAAACCCCAAATTTTGGATCCTGGATCATGTACAAACTACTTAAACTAAGTAGAAGTTCATCTGGCCAGCTACATTGCGGTGGCATTATCACTCTTATAGCCAAACATCCAGCTCTGGGCATCAGGTTTCCTGATAACCTTGAGATGGTCAGAGGTGAGCGATACCTCACCTCTGATGTTCTTGAGGGTATGAGGTTATTTCGACGCCCCCAATCAGACGAAATATGGCAAGCCGACGGACGCGACTATCTGCGGGTCAACAACAGAAATGCCCGAATCCTACGATTAGCCAACCCTGTCTCCACCACAAATTGGAAGCCTCCTTCCAACATGGGCCTACAACTACCCACTCCCAACCTACCCCCTCGAGAGCCCAGTCCACCCCCAAGACAACCCCAGGAGCCTGGCCCTTCAAGCTCTGCTAGCTCATTTCCTCCAGAGCACAGTCTATACATGGAGCAATTTTCTAGCATAAACTCCCAGCTTGCGGATCTTCGCCTTGATTATCAAGGCATCTATGATAATCTTGGTGAGATTGATACACACCAAATGGAGCTGCGCCAAGACTTTGAGCAGTTTAGAGAGAACCAATATAAACATAACCAAGATGTTATGTCTATACTCTCTGACATACAAAGGTCCGTTGCCTTCAACCCATGGCAACAGCAGCAACCACTACAGCCACCGCAACAACAGCAGCCAGGCAGCCAAGCACCACCACCCCCTCAATTCCCGCCTTACCCATATTTCCCACCGTACCCATACCCTCCATTTCCGCCACGGGGACCCTTCCCCGACCCTCAGTAGGTTGTTTCTTTCTTTCTCCTTCCCTAATGCATTATGGACATTGCATTTATTTTAAGCTTGGGGATGGGGAATAAATCCCTTGATTTTAAAAAAAAAAAAAAAAAAAAATTTTCAAAAATATTTTATTTCTTGCATTCATTTTAAACTTTTGCATGCATTTTTGTTATCTCTTACTTCTCACCTATGTGACACCTTTAAATTGCAACCATAATACATCTCATAGTTAAACTTCTTGTATTTTTGTCCCCTATCTACATGCAACATCACCATCTTTTGAAACTTTAGATCTTCATTAGGAACTTCTTTTTATTAATTTTCTAGCATAGATACGATTGGGAGAATTATAAAACACACATGAAATTAAATCAAAATTATTCTAGCAAAGGATGCTTTATTCACCCGTGAGTTCATCAATGTGTGTAATCGACTAGGAGAAATACTATGGAAGTTGCACTAGTCCCCCCTCATGACCATACATTTGCATATTGACTATTAAACATAAGATTTATCTCAAAATCGCGATTTTCCAAAGTCATGGACAAAAATCTTATTTTCTATATTTGTTTTTAGTTTTTTGTGTGGTAGTATGTGTCATATGACCTTGTTTATATTATTTTGGTCATTAGTGTGTTTAAATTTTTATTATTTCAAAAATATCATAAAAATTATTGTCTAATCATTTTAGTAAAATTTTGTGAAAATGTTTTTATGGTGAAAATCCAGAAATCATTTCACTTGGTTCTAAAAGATTGGTCTAAAAAAAAAAATAAAAAAAATAAAAAATAATAATAATAATAAATAAAAAGACCGAACCAAGTGATCACTCAAGTCATTTAAAGTGAAAAATTTCCTACAAAAATACAATAAAAGCGATTACTTGTTTTGAAAGCCTCCTCCTTTTTGCTTTCAACAACTAAATCCAATTTTGGTTTAAAACTTCATTGACCATGTTTTAAAAGTCTTCATACATCTTGGGTCAATTTTGAAGTTTAAAAGATTTGGTTGTCTCGGTCGTCTAGGTATCTATCATTTGTAAATAGGAATCGAGTTGTAAATTTTTGTCCCTCTGTTTTGAAAAATCATGTGTTTAATAAATAAATATGCAAATGAGGTCGGTTGGAGGACTTGAGCAAAGTCAACTTAGTATAAGCTTCCTAGATTCGATATCCGAGCGCCCCTCCTATAAAAATGAGTGTTTATAGCCAAATCTTGAAAATGGAGCTTGCAAGGTCACACATCTTGTGACATGAGTGAATAAACACGAGAAGAGTGAACAATTGTGAGCACATCCTTTGTTTGCGAGATGCTTTGAATATATAGTGAAGGTTTCATGTGTGAGTTTATCTTTTGTCCCAACGTGCCTATGCTAAGTAATTGATGAAAATTTGTTCCTTTTAATGGTCTTTTGTTTTGAATAGATGGTCTAACTTATATGTGTGTAGGGTCCAAATTGACATGATTTTTAGATATGATTGATGTTGTCTTGGTTGCTACCTAGGGTGTCTACTCTTTTTATACTTTGTAGTTTGTTTTCCACATTGTTTAGATCCTTGTTTTCCTTGAGGACAAGAAAAGTCTAAGCTTGGGGATATTTGTTAGGTGTATTTCTAAGCATGTTTTCATGACTTTTTATCCTTGTTTTACCTTGCATTTCATTCTCATTATTGCATATTTTCATATTTTTCGGGATTTCAAGAATAGCAACCTACTTTCACACTTTGTGGTTGTTTTCAGGTGTTTTTGAGGATTGAATCTTGCATTGGATGACAATGGGAAACTGCACAAGAAATTTCAGAAGAAACAGAGCTCAAACGAAGAAGTTACAAAAATTGAAAATCATCCCGAAGACAGAATGTTACACGACCGTGTAACTTTTGCCCTATAAGTTACACGGCCGTGTAACTTTGTTATGCCACGTGGATGCCATGTCAGCTCAGGGTAGGGTCCAGGGACTTTTGCAGGATTACACGACCGTGTAATCTTGGCCCAAGAAGTTACACGGCCGTGTAACTCTTCCTGGTGACCAGATCTACTTTTTAGCCCACTTTGAGTTGTTTATTCACTCTTGTGCTGTCATTCCCATGCTACACGACCAGATCCAGATCCAACCTGATTTTGAGGCCATGTGATGAAGATAATGGGTGTTGGAATGATGATGTTTGCCATTGTCCATTTTACCATTTTGCCCTTGGTGTGTTAGTATAAATAGATGTGTCTAGTTAGCCTTAGAATCATCTCATTTTCCATTAACTTCTGAATACTCTCTAGATACATTGAGTTTGTGTTTGTGTGCTACTTCAAGTGTGGATTATCTTCATTTTGTAAGTTTATTTCTCTTTTACTAGTCATGAGTGGCTAGTAACTTTATTTTCTGGTTTTGTATTAAGGATTATGATTGTGATTTAATATAAAGTTTGATGTTTGATTTTATATATTTCTAGTGATATGATTTTGAGATTTAACAAGTGTTTGGTTTTTATTTATTTCATATTGGCCATTTGATCTTACATATCAACCAATCTAGTCATACAAATTATAAAATCCGTAATTGTTTTATAAAATGTTATTTGTGATAATCATCTTTAATTAGGTGAAAATCATATCTCATGTTTTAACGCTTCAACGCTTGTTTAGGAGTATTGAACATTGTTGGGAACATTTACATAAATCATAATGCAATCTTTCATTCAAATTCTATGATCTTATCTAGATTTGATTAGTAAGATTAGTCTTAGTTAATGAGCTTCTCTTGACTAAGGTATATTAGGTGAATGGTGTATGTGCGAGCTTTCGGCATGCACAAAGTACCAACTTAGAAAGATTAAAGTTATAAACATCATTCTTATTGTTATTTCCAATCATATGACTATAAATGCAAAACCAGAATTTGTCCCCAAATTATAAAAACAATCATTCTATATATTTTGTCCCAAGTTATTTGTTCTTGACATTTACATTATTGTTGTCCATTTATTCATCAAAACCCCCCCTTTGGTTACTTTCTTTACAAGTTTGACTTCCGTGAATTCAAGGTGTAATTCATTAGACCATCGCTCCCTGTGGATCGACCCTGCTTGCCATTCATACTACACAGTTAGTATTTATAACAAGTAGTGCAATCACGAGATATTGGTAATTAATAAATCATTTCAAACCATATTTCAACTCTTTTATTTTGTTGATTACGACAGTCAACAAATTTCTTGCATTTTTTCTTGCTTATTGTGTTTCTACTACCAAGGTACGCTCTTTTAACTATCTATTAGCTGTTTAAACTAGTTATTAGGTAGTTAATTTTAGGGTTTTATTCCAAAAAGTTCAAAAACTTAGAATTATTAATGCTAGCCCATAGAGTGTTTATTTTGCCAAATGGACACCCTAGATGAGCTAATCGGAACCTAGGCTTCCTTGTGATATCATTAAATTGAGATTTAGCAGGTTAAAATGGGGATTTGATCCCGGGTTTGCAAACAGGCGTACGCCGCGCCGCGCCCTTGCTCTTGGGCCGCGCCGCGGTGCGGTGGGGAAGGAAAAGGACTGATTTTGCAAAATTTTTTTTTTTGTTTTGTGGCTATATTTTTCTTTTGCAGATGATGTTCAGACTAGACCATGCCTTCCTTCAGTTTCCCGCAGAGCTTGACACTTCGGTGGAGTATACCTCGCGGAGGGACGCTTTGATTCATCGCCGGGTCCTTGAGGCGACAGTTATAGACCGAGACATCTTGAGGGACGCTGGGCTCTGGGGTGCGATTGAGCCATTCCTACATCGCACCTGGACCCACGAGGAAGCATCATTCACATGCCGTGGCTGTGACAGGATTATGGCCACGGACGAGGACGTGGTCTACACGGAGCTGCTACTGGAGTTCATCTCCACTGTTCATTTCGCTCCCAGGGTGGGAGACCCACGCTCCAGGATGGTACGTTTTCGCTTAGGAGGTGTGCACCGGGAGTGCAACCTCCGGGAGTTCGGGAGACGCACGGGCATTTATACGCTAGCGGACCTCCAGCACCGTTTCTTCACCCGGTTCTTCGGGTCATGCACTCAGGGGGAGCCGGAGCGCCCCCCCAACATGGAGGTTTGGGCACCGCTGTCCAACGTCAGGTATGAGGCAGGGACCTCGAGGGAGAGCCACTTACATGATCCTCTTCATCGCCTCATGCACCGTATCGTCTCCACCTCCATCATGCATCGGGAGGGGGGCGAGAAGGTGTCGGGCGATGATATGACATTTTTGTGGGTTCTCCTCGACCCGTCCCGATTCCTCCATCTTCCCTTTGCCCTCGCGATCGCTCTCTCCACCCACGCGACCGGCGCCTCCTCCAGCAGCCCATTAGCCAGGGGGTACTTCATTACCCGCCTGGCCCGTTCATATGGCATCCTTACTGCCCCAGTAGCTGCCTCTTTGACTGCTCTGCCTCCATCGCGCACGCCAGCACGCACTTTGGAGAGGATGTTGCTCATTGAGCAGCAGCGACCAGGGCAGTACATCCGGGCTCCGATCGAGCCTCCTCAGGCACCTCAGCCTGCATACGCCCAGCCCGGCAGGAGACGCCGGAGGCCAGAGCCGCCAGCACCAGAGCCGCAGCCACAGCAGGATGACTCACCAGCCCTCAGCCGGCTGGAGGCCAGAGTCACGCGGATTGAGGGACAGCTCACGAGAGTCTTGGACCAGCTCGAGTGGATCGGGGAGGTACTTATTCAGATTGCAAGTGTCCAGGGCCACCGTCCTCGACCATTCCCAGCCCGGTCCCACGATCATGAGGCTGGACCCTCCAGGCCGCCTGGTAGTGATTGATGTATTTTTCTTTCTTTATTTCTTTCATTTTCTTTTTATATGTATAAACTTATGGCACATCTATCTGTATATTATTTTTTCTGTCATGTGTGTTTTAATTTATTGTTAAGTGTGCATGATATACCAAATTGAGAGGGAGTTGTCTCAGACAAGTGTGGGGTCACCGTGCCCCCTCCACTTGTCTCGACCACCAGCGTGTCCAACTGTAGCGCTACAACTCCAACAGAATATGAATCGAGGATCTTTTTGTACGCATTATACCTGTGATATTGAGCACCAAGCAGTCTACAGTCTAAAAAGGGGTAACTTTTTCTACCTTGTTTTGAAACTAATTTTTGTACAACGGGGACGTTGTACGGTTTTAAGTGTGGGGTGTGGACGGTCGGTCGAAAGAGATATTTTTGAAAATTTTTGCAGAAATAATCAATTTTTCAATTTTTAGCAATATTTTTCAAAATTTTTAATGAATTGCAATTTTGAAATGAATGGTTTGTGATTGTGATAGCATTAGTATTTTTCAAGAAATACTATTTATTTGTGATCATGCTATTAGTTAGTCAAATAAGTTGAGTTTTATGAGTTTAGAAGATTGAGCCGTTTTAGGATTGGAATTTAGGAAGGAAAAGTCAATCTGTGGCCTTTGTTGTTCGAGCCGGTAGGTCTAAAATGGGTGGGCCTTATGCACCTTACCACCTAAGATCGTCTGGTCTGGGATGGTATTTCTGAAAGCTCGTTACACGGACAACATCGAAAGTCATGGACAATTCCTTAATGGCCTTTAGAATCTGAATGAGTAAGTACACTTCATTGTGGACAGAAAGTTTGTAATCAAGGGTTCTCTAGAAAGCCATGAATTCCAAAGAACAACTCAATTATGTTTTCACAAACTATTCCATTCTAACTCGAAGAGCAATAAGCTTTGAAACTAAACACATTCAAAAATTGTTCGATTCTCTATTATAATTTGTTAAAAACTCTCTTGCTTGGGGACAAGCAAGGCACAAGTGTGGGGTGTTTGACAACGCCTAGTGATATCAAGTATTTTAGGCGTTGTTGAGCCCTGTTCTTGGTAAAATTATATCATATATGCATGGGTATTCTCACTTTTCGTGTCAGGACTTGTCTGGAGAAAAAGAACATAAACAGGGACTAAAAGTGCACAAAAAGGAAAAAATGTGCAAAGAATGCAAAATCAAGAGAAGACGCACGCGCGCCGCGGATTTACCTCCTGCGCGACGCGGATGTAAGGCGGTGGAACACATTTAAATAACGAAAAAACGGGGAACGGATAAGTACGCGCGCCGCGGATTTCACATTTGCGCGGCGCGGTCACGGGAAATTTGCAACTATAAATAGAGGCATTTCCGGCCGAAAACCCTAGCAAAGACTTGGTGTAAACATCGACCTAGAAGCTCTTTGACTCGAGGAATCTATTTCAGAAGCTATAATTTGGTATTTTCATGTTTTTAGATTTTATTTCATTTTAGTTAAACATTTGTAAGCTTGAGTTGAATCTTTGGGTGTGACAACCATTGATCTCCAGCTTAGGGTTCTGTTTTTAGTAGTGTTTAGCTACTGATTTTGATGTTTGGATATTGGTTTGAGTAAATGCAATCATTCGGTTAATGTTAATATTGATTTTTCGGTGTTTTGGATGTTAGTTTGTTGTTTGGTTGTTTGATTGTGATTGAAATTGTTTGTGACTTGGTTGGGACTGTTTTCCTTTGCTGAAAACAGTAGCTAACTTGGTTAGGTTAGGCATTAAACCTTAGCTCTTAACTGTCCCATAGAACTGTAGTTATTAGCTAGTTTATGCTCTGCTTGGTTTTGCTAGTTTGGATGCCTTCAATTGCTTCTGATCCAGAGATGTACTTCTGAGTTCAGAAAGTAACTAGGTTATTTGGATATAGCTAAGCTTGGCTTGGGTATTTGAATATTGTTTCCAGGTAGAAAGATAGAAATTAATTCCTCCGACTATAGCTGTGACACTATTAGTTGGTAATCTCTCATCTAGGCTAACCACGTAGCTCCTGTGGATCGACCCTGACTCCACTATACTAGTGTATGTTAGGTTATTTCTTATTTTTGACCGCATGACGACCTCTGCGTGCACGTCAATACCAGAAAAAAGAGATAGAGAGATGGCAAGAGAAAGTGAAACAGAGAAGAGAGATTCAAGACGAAGAGTGCGAGATTGAGATCGACTATTGTATTTGTGGTTGCGATAGGTCACTGAAGTTTTTTATTTACGCAATAGGTCACTAAAGTTTAATTTACGTGTTAAATAGGTCCCTACACTAACGTGAAAACCAGTTAGTTTTAACGTTGATGACCTATTTAGGACGTAAAACTTAACTTTAGTGACCTATTGCGCAAAAAAAAACTTCAGTGACCGATCCGGACAAATCATCAAACTTTGTTGTGCTACAGTGACAATAACCCTAAAGGTAAAGTACATTTCTACTATGGATGGAAATTAATATATCTTGTTATTATGGATAGTAAGGTATATTATATTGCTCTTATGGATTGTAAATATAATGTATAATCTATAATGGATAAAAAGTAAAGTATGCTGCTATTATAGATACTAAAAGTAAGGTATATTTGCTAATATGATGAGAAATACCCGTGGGCCTTTGTAACACTCAGTTTCTCATACAAAGTACACCCAATTTTTTTTTCAATTATACATCAAATATGGGTATACTTGTACTCAACCATGGAAACAAGATGTTATCATAAATTAATTACATCAAAAGGTCCTTACAAACATGACCAGGCATCACAACTAAATGTAACACAACTAAATGACATGCTCTAAACTTGTCCATCTCTATTTATCACATGTCTTCCCTTATCACTGCTACACATACCTGGAAAACAACATACAACTCAAGTGTAAGCTTATAAAAAGCTTAGTGAATAATCTCCCTGCTCAACATTAACACAAGATGTGTTAGTATATATAGATATATAAAGATATGGTATCAGCCAAATCTTACAATACACTCTACCAATCTTTCTCATTTCATAATCTCTTTATCAACCGCTCTTGCTAATCTCATTAGCAAGTATTTATCTCATCTTTATCTCTAAAACCTGAAAACACATTAGCTTTACAAACACCAGCTAATTATTAGCAAACATCAACTCAATAATAAGTACCGCAACAGGTACTGCTTGTAAACTCAATCACACACTCGCATGTACTCCTTCTATAATCAACTATACTCAATTATAAAAATCTTCATGACTGTAACAATCAGATTTAATTACTCTTATATTCAGTATTTATACTCAACTCATCTATTGTCATCCACAGAATAAAATACCACTCTACTTCTCAACTGCCACAGTAACATCATAACATATATAAGTAACATCATAACATATATATAATCTACATACATCAAAGTGTAACGCTACTCAAGTATTAGAGAGTACTCACCTAGTGGTGGATCCGGACGTAATACACCCGAGCTTGTTGCATTAGTCTCCTTCCTAATGTAATAGCTTGGGTAAAACATCATAGAGTTACTCACAATCATCCTCACAAATCACCAAGGACTTGGATTAAAAGGTTAAGCCATTTAAAAGATACAAAATTTCTGTACAGCCCCCTGTTCAAACGTATTTTAACCCCCTTTTTACCTAGAATCATCTTCCGATTTACAAAATTGAAACAAACTAGACATTCATAAGCTTCTAATTCTTCTGACCTCATATTTTTTTGATTTTTCTATGATTTACTATGAATTTTGCAATACAGCAACAATGTGCTGTCATGAATCAGCTTGACAGCATCATAGAAAATGTGATTTTTACATATCTTGAACCTGGAATTCGTTTACAAGATACAAAAGCTAAATAAACTAGACATTCATACCATTCTAAGGCCACTGGAATCAGCCCCAAACTATTTTTATACAATTGTATATGATGTTTCTAAAACAGGACAGAAACATAGCAAAATTCCGAAAATTAAAAGCTCCACCTCAAAAATTCAATCGAATCTTCGAATTTCTTGTGGAAATTGATTGGAATCATTAAAGAACCACTAGTAATGATTCCTTTCATCCAAAACATCAATTATGATCCACCAATTTCACCAAATTCATAGATTTAAGAAAACCCCAATTTCTAGGGTTCGTATAATCAAACTTCTAATAACCATGTTTCTATGCCATAATTAGGTTGGAAATGAGTTCCATGAAGCATAGATACATGAATTATTCACTTTGGATCATAGGTAAAGACCTCCCCAACTTCTGAAAATCGAATTCCACCCCACCCCCAACTTAAATTCGGGTTCACAAGCTAGAATATGAAGATATCTTACCTTAACTAGCTAATTCTTCAAAGGCCAAGCCAAAACCTTCATTTCTCCATGGAATCACCAAGCTCCTGCCCTTTCCCTCTCCAATTCGTATTTTCATGCTGAAATGAAAACAATTTCAGCTATAATATGTCATCTTTCGACTATCGGCAACATTGGCCCCTCAACTTTCAAATCCTTCACAAAAGACCTCCAACTTACCCATTTAATGGAAACATTTATGTTTTTAAGTTTCACCGCACATATAAAACTTATTATCCATCTTAGTACTTTTTTAAATCAGCCTTAGCCCATAGTTTCACTATTTTGGCAAAAATGGCCCCTCTAACAAATTTTCTTACATTTTGGTCCCTTTTTCCACCAAAACCACCACATCATCACCTCATCATAATATGTACTTGTTTATATACATATCAAGTAAATTTTAGCGTTACAGCCTTCTACCTCCAAGCGACACTGTCATAGACGAATGGAAGGGATGTAGTATGTTGCTATTATGGGTACAAAAGGTAAAATATATTTCTATTTTGGTTGAAAATTAAAGTATATTGCTGTTATAGATAGTAAAGATAAAGTATGTTGCTATTATTGATGAAGATTAAAGTATGTTGTTATTATGGATAGTGAGGTAAAGTACATTACTATTATGGATTGTAACCGTAAAGTACAATGTTATAATATATAAAAAGTAAAGTATGTTGCTATTATAGATAGTAAAAGTAAGGTACATTGCTTATATGGATGAAAATAAAGTATGTTGCTATTATGGATTATAAATAGAAAGTACAATGTTATAATGGCTTAAAGCAAAGTATGTTGTTATTATGTAAAAAGGTAAAAATGATGGCTATAAAGGATAAAAAGTGAAGTATGTTGTTATTATGGATCAAATTGATAATGTGTTCTTATAATAAAGTAAAGTACATTAATATTATGGTTTAAGAGTGAAGTAGATTTACTAACTATATATGTTTGTTTCACCATTTTTAGGTATAGAAGTTGTGAGAACAAGCTCAAAGAATGAAAAACACCATTGAAGAAACTCAACTTGATATGCAAAATGAGATGGGATGAAGACAAACTTAGATAGATTTGCAAATGCAACAAATGCAAGCTCAATTAGATATGCTCAAACTAAACTTAAAGAACAATCAACAACCTTTATGAGACAATTTAATGTACCCAATAATCCCTTAAATAATTCTTTGTTTTATGTTCTTAAAGACTTAGTTAAACAATTGTAATTGGAATTCACACTTTGAATTTATTACACAATTTTTATCGTAATGCTTTTTTAGTTTTATGGTTATATGAACATATTTTACGTTGAGCGTATTGATTTTTTTTCTGCATTTTGGGCTCGAAAAAATTTACATTTTTTTAATTATTATAGTGACGGAAATATCCGTCGCTATAAAATGAAAAAAAAAAGTTGTTAGAAACCTCTAGAAAAATGTAAAATTTGATCAACCTAGAATTTTTTTGGAAATTTGTATGAAAAGGTCAAACGGGGTAAAATATGGCATGTTGGAATTATGTTGGTAAAAGGCAAAGGTGGTCAAACCATATCCTTTGGAAATAGTTAAATCGGGTCCATCGGTAATTTGGTACGTCGGCAAGTATCGTCTCTCAGTACATTTCCGACGGAATATACTATCTGTAATCCACCACGTTTTCAGTCGAAAATCTACTACAAATAATTACCCATGAGATTTTTTTATGATAGAATTATATCCGTCGATAATCTAACGGTAAACTTATTAAGTGACGAATTTTCGATACAAAATCTATTGGAAATAATGCTTTTTCTAGTAGCGATATCACCGACTAGTTGTCAATATATCATAAATAGAAGGGCTAAGGCTGAAGGAATCCACCCTCCCAACCCTCCCAACCCTGATGTCACATCAACTTTTCTCTCCCTTCTCACTTCCATCTTTCATCAACCCACATCACTAGAAACTCATATTTCTCAAACCTCCCAACCCTCAATGCCACATTAGTCTTTTATGTTAAAATTAATTAAATAAAACTAAAATTAGAAAATAACATTTAAAATTAAAATTAAAATAACATTAGATTAAAAAATGCACAAAATACAAATAAAAAATAAAATCCTAAAAAGAAAAATAAAATCCTAAAACGATAAATAAAATGTTAAAACAAAAATCTATATCTCCCAACCATGAAGCTGGCACAGTTCCCGATTGCGAGCAAGAATTGCATTTAGTGGTTCTTCGGTCAAATGATCATGTGGGCGAAGAAAGAAAAACGTATCCTTTTCAAAATCTATGGCTTTAAGCTCTCCTAGCTCCTGCTCAAGGATCAGTGCTTCCTCTTCGCCTCCACCTCTAGCAATCCTTTCTTCTTGTTAATGTATCCAACATTGGTGCGACACGGTCCTATAAGTTTGTATATATGTTTGAGTCTCCCCTCTCTCCACAAGGGCTCTTTTGGAGAGACACTATTGGGTTCCACATATATTTACATGGTATTAGAGCCGGTGTCTCGCACCCCCGAACCTCATCGAGCCTACGTCTCTGAGGGGGAGTGTTAGTGTATCCCACATTGGTGCGACACGGTCCTATAAGTTTGTATATATGTTGGAGTCTCCCATCTCTCCACAAGGGCTCTTTTGGAGAGACACTATTGGGCTCCACATATATTTACAGTCTCCCATCTCTCCACAAGGGCTCTTTTGGAGAGACACTATTGGGCTCCACATATATTTACACTTCTAAGCTCGGTAGTCACGCTTCTCGTGTACTTCTTGCTGATTATTGTCGGTGAGTAGAGATATTTTTTCGACGGTCATCCTCATTTCCTCCTGTCCTAAGGATGTTTCAACCACTTTCTTCCCTTTTCTTTATCGTGGTTGTGGTACCTCATCATTGATGTCAACAACATTGACATCGTTAGTGGGAAAGTGTGCATAGAAGAGGTTGTGGTGTAGGTGTTGGACTCCGATGTCTTGCTTTGTTTAGACGAAAGATGGGGGATTGATACCTATTTATTTATTAGTGATCCATTTGGGATGGTCTATGAGAATTTCCCATGCCCCCATATCTTCAAACCTGCCTTATGCTATTTTTAAAGTCATTTTGCATCGCATTTAAAACATCAGCATCCCCTCTCCCGCTGACACAGATGTTGCATTTGTTGTTGTAAATGTAGTTTAACTTGTTGACCTTTACTTGCAAATCTTTCCATCTAGAGTTAACTTGATGCCTTGTCCGATTGGTCACACCAAGTTGCGTATTGAAATGAGCCAACACGTGTTCCTAAAAGGACTCGTGACCTTGATAGTTGCCATGTTCTTCATCCTTAAAACACTAATGTACGCCTTTGCCAAGGCGACTTCCTCTTTCCCATTCCATGGTGTCGTCTCAACCTTGTGAGAGAAGTTCATTTTTGGAAGGTGGGTTGCAGGGGTTGTTCAGTTTCAGTGTTTCTTGGACGTTATCGCTGATTCGGTACCTTAGGTTTGGGAGATTGGAAGGGTTTCATAGCTTGACACGTCATCATCTTGGTCACAAAAATGGGATGTGTCTGAGATATAACATTGAGAGGGGTTCACTTGGAGGGGATTTTATTGGTATTGTGGAAATTGCTTGTAGTATTGGGAAAGTGAAAATTGGTTATAGTTTTGTTGCACCAACATTTGTTGGTATTGTGGAAATTGTTGGTATTGTGTATGATAAGGCGATAGTGTTGGGGGAACATTCAAACCTTCATCCTGACAGTTTTTTGATTTCAAAGAACCTATTTTTTTTCCACGGATTAAATCCATTTGAAAAGAAAGAGTTTTTGATTAAAATATAGAAAAGAGTTTGTAGAGAATTTGAGAGGAAGAGTGAAGAAGGACGGTGTTATTTTTGAAGAGGTAGAGGGGGTTATTTATAGGGAAGGGGTAAATTAAATTTTGGTGTAGTATTTTTTAATCCAAGCATGCGACATCAAGAACCTATCTACCACCTATCTTTCACCAACCCACTTCATGCAGTGTCATGACGCCGACGCCCCGCTCCTCCAACCTCGAGCTCATATGTCGTCAGTTTTGTCCGATCTAAAGGTGCTTGATGTTTTTCCAAGCTACGATTGGGAGATGTTAATATATTAAGATAAGATACTACCCATCTTTTCTTGGAAAATAATAATATAGTAACTAATTCTGCAAATTTCTTTTGTAAGATTATCTATAAATTAAATATAAATGAAGTTGTTGAAGTTTGTGAGCAAATACCGAAGTGGCTGGAAATAGGAGGATTGGAAGAGTAGTGTGCTGCTTTCGAGTACTAAAAGTTTATAAGCTTAAAGAGTGGAGTGTGCTGCTTTCGAGTACTAAAAGTTTATAAGCTTAAAGAGTGGAGGTGCTGGCAGGAGGACTAAAATTCTATAAGCTTAAAGATTGGAGGTGCTGGCAAGAGGTGTTAAATCAGCTTATAACACCCAAATTATCATGTTAGACTTATTCATTGATTTCCAATTTTACAAATTTTACACTGTTAGAAAAACATACAATTACCCATGAATATTTTCTATGTAAAAAGTCAAATTACCGACCGTTCACCAACATATTAATGACAAAAGTCCTAATATTGCGACACTTTAACGATAGAATAGCAATGTACAAAACAACCGTTGGTAATGGGTCGCAATAATATTTACTATTTATTATTATTACGATTATATATTATTATTATGTTTATGATTGTACTTATGTTTATATTATTTATGTTTATTATTGTTATTATTATTATGTCTAACAATAATAATAATAAGAGTAAGAAACTCGGTTAACTTCATATTTTGACCGTGGGGTATGGGAGCCACGCTAGTGGTGTGGGGATGAGGTGGCAAGGCTCTATGGCTGGGATACCGCCCCGGTAGCATGGAAGACACCTGCGTCTTCGCCGTGGCTTGAGAAACGCTGGACACGTCTGCTTCTCTCTCTCTATATCTTATTTTGTCTATATCTCTCTTAGGGGGTGTTTGTGTTTTTTCTGCACATCTTGTTGGCCTCTTTTGTCTGCAGCCCGCACACGTTTACCTTTGTAAACTGTTTGTTTTTTAGAAAACCGTAGACCTTAAAAGGTCTGTGCGTCCCCTTCTTCCCGCAGACATGGACTAAAGTCTTTTTACAACTTCTAACCTCTTCTAACCTTAAAAAAAAGTATTTTTTAATATAAAATATCGATAATTATTGATAAACAAGTAATTGACAAAATAAAAAGTTAGATATACAAAAATACATAACTCGATAAATAATTTAATTTATTTTAGAAATCTGCAGGCTTTAATAAACAAACAACGTTTTTCTTGTAGATTGCAGACTATTGGTTCACTTCTTCTTCTGCAGATGTCTACAGATATGGTCTGTCTGCAGACTGAAAACCATTTACTTCTTAAAAATCAAATACCACCTTATTCTCTCTCTCACACACACATACACACACACCCCACACACATACACACACACACACACACACACACACACTCTCTCTCTCTCTCTCCAAAATGATAAGTATACCTGAGACCGTGTGAAGATGAAGATGGTTGGGTGAGGATGATGTGGCCATGCCCCCATGCATGTGTATACTCAATAGTCTTTACGGTCAGTGATTTGTGTAAAAGCGTCTTATTTGTGAATGAAAGATTTAGGGATTTTGGTTTTATAAAAACTTGCAAAACGAATATGTAACCAAAGAATACTCATAGGCAAGATTTATTGTAACACTCATTTATAGGGAATATGTCTTTCAAAGCACAAAAGAGTTGCTAGTTTTGTCTATTGTCTTAGAAGGTATTTTATAACAGTTGAGAATATGTGAAACAACAAAATATTCACAAAACGAAAGTTATTCCCTAGTGATGCACACAATAAAGATCCAACTAAAAAATGGTACATGTTGTAAAATACGACGGATCCGAATTGACTTTAGACAATATTAGCTCAATGCGGAATAGGATCAAAATTATCAAACGATAATAATCACAACGAAAAATACGAATAAAGTAAATAAAATAGAGACACGGGGATTTACGTGGAAAACCCAAATCGGGAAAAACCACGGGCGGAGGAAGCCGAGAACCAATTCACTATATTTTGTGGTGTTTACAAAATGTTTGGAGAAATATAAAAATACAAAGAGTTTATAACTCTTATGTATTTACAAGAGAAGATATGGTTTTTGGTGTGGTTATCATAAATGAGTTTCTATCCTATATATATAGCAAATGTTTACATGCCACTTTGGAAAAATTGATTCATTTGAAAAACTTTCCTGCATGCCATTGTTAGAAAAATATTTCTTCACGTGGGCAGCCTCATTTTTTACTTTGTTTAGCAGCCATTGTGAAGTCATATTCCACAATCTCCACCTTGACTTCAAAATGGAACAAAACTTGTATACCTATTTACTAAAGCCAACAACTCTTCAAACTCCAAAATTTCATAAGAAACTGCAATCACCATATAGAGAAAAATTGATCCTGAAAAAAATGAAATACTTCCTCCACCACGAGCCTAATTAGGCTCAACTGCGATCAGAAATACCCATTAAGTTCAAGCACAGTTTGAACTTGGATATTGGAAGACTCTTAGTGAACACATCAGCGGGATTATAATCTGTATCAATTTTTTCTATGACACAATCACCTTTTTCAATGATATCACGCACAAAATGATAACGAATATCAATGTGCTTTGTACGGTCATGAAACATCTGATCTTTACTCAAGAAGATAGCACTTTGATTATCACAGAATACTGTGGTAACCTTTATTCTATCATCGAGTTCTCTAAACAATCCTTTTAACCAAATATCTTCCTTAACTGCTTCTGTAATTGCCATATACTCTGCCTCTGTAGAAGACAGTGCAACTGTAGACTGTAACTGGGCTTTCCAACTAATAGCACAACCGTTCAGTGTAAACACATACCCTGTAATGGATCTTCGTTTATCCAAGTCTTTGCCAAAATCTGAATCAACATATCCAACCACCCCAGTGTTAGATTGTCCATAGCATAGACACATAGAAGACGTACCGCGTAGATAACGTAAGATCCACTGTACTGCTTTCCAGTGTTCTTTCCCGGGTTCGCCATATATCTACTAACCATGCTAACTGCATAAGCCAAATCAGGGCGTGTGCAGATCATAGCATACATCAAAGATCCAACAGCACTAGAGTATGGTACGCGTGCCATGTACTCCATATCAGTCTCAGTAGTAGGACTTAAAGCGGATGATAACTTGAAATGAGCTGCAAAAGGTGTGTTGACAGGCTTTGCTTCATGCATATTAAAGCGTCGTAGGACTTTCTCAATGTAACCCTTTTGAGAAAGATGCAAGATCCTAGACTTCCTGTCACGAACAATTTCCATACCTAAAATTTTCTTGGCAGCTCTTAAGTCCTTCATTTCAAAATCAGCTTTCAACTGGTCTTTTAACTTCTGAATCTCCTTCATATCCTTTGCTGCAATCAACATGTCATCCACGTACAAGAGTAAGTAGATCTTTGAACCATCGTCGCCTTTCTTGAAATAAACGCAGCTATCATAGGTGCACCTGCTGAATTTATGACTGGTCATGAAAGAATCAAACCTCTTGTACCATTGTCTAGGAGACTGCTTGAGGCCATAGAGAGATTTCTTCAATTTACATACGTAGTCCTCCTTGCCAGGAACTACAAAACCTTCAGGTTGTTGCATGAAAATCTCTTCCTCAAGCTCACCATTTAGGAAAGCTGTAGTAACATCTAGTTGCTCCAACGCATAATCATTTGAAGCAACTAACCCCAACAATGCACGAATAGAAGTGTGTTTGACTACTGGGGAATAGATGTCAGTATAGTCAACTCCTGGAATTTGACTGTAGCCTTTAGCTACCAACCGAGCTTTATATCTTGGTTTCTCATTCGGGTTAACAGGTTCTTTGAGCTTGTAGACCCACTTGCATTTAACTGGTCTTTTCCCTTTTGGAATAGGAACTAAATCCCAAGTACCATTTCTTTGCAAGGATTCCATCTCATTATGCATAACAATCATCCAATCACTTGAGTCTTTAGATTTGATAGCCTCATCATAATTTAGAGGCTCCGTTTCCGACTCAATATCATTAGCAACAATAAAAGCATAAGCAACAAGTTCAGCTTCAGCATACCTCTTTGGAAGAACAATTTGTCTTCTCGGCCTATCTCTTGCAATGCTTCGAGTAGTAGCTTGTGGTTGTGAACTTGTTGTTTCTTCAACAACGACATGCTCATTTGGCGAGGAAGACTCTTGTTGCTCAACTGGACTCGGAATGGTGATAGGTGAAGTAGGAAACTCCACCTCCATTTGAGCTTTCTCTTCATTTGCTTTTGATGATGCGACTGTATCTTCTGTAGAGTCGGAAGTTTGATGAATCATAGCAGACTCGTCAAAAGTAACATCTATTGAGATGATGATTTTATTTAGATCATTGCTCCATAACTTGTAACCTTTAACTCCTGGATTATAACCAAGAAAGACACATTTAAGTGCTCTCGGTTCTAACTTCCCATTCTCAACTCGTGCATAAGCTGGACATCCGAAAGGTTTCAGATGTGTATAATCGGCAGGTTTCCCGGACCATAACTCATACGGAGTTTTCTTTTCGATTGCTCGTGACGGTGATCGGTTGATAACATAGTAAGCAGTAGAAGCAGCCTCCGCCCAAAAGGACTTTGGCAATTTGGAATTTGAAAGCATACATCTGACCTTCTCCATAATGGTGCGATTCATCCTTTCGGCTACACCATTTTGTTGAGGCGTATAGACTACCGTGCGATGTCAAGTAATGCCTTCCTTTCGGAAATAGGCATTAAACTCTTCTGAGCAAAACTCTAGTCCATTATCCGTACGAAGATACTTTACCACCAATCCTGATTGCTTTTCAACCTGAACTTTCCAGTCTCTGAAGGTAGAGAAAACGTCTCCCTTATGTTTTAAGAAGAAACACCACACCTTCCTGGAGAAATCGTCAATGATAGTGAGCATATAGTTAGCTCCACCTTTAGAAGCAACTCGAGCTGGTCCCCATAAATCCGAGTGGACATAGTCGAGTGGTCCTTTCGTTGTATGGATACCACTTGCAAACCTCACTCGTTTTGCCTTGCCATATACACAGTCTTCACAGAACTCCAAATCAACAATCTTTTGTTGACCAAGTAAACCTCTTCGACTCAATTCTGACATGCCTTGAAAACTCATATGGCCAAGTCGACGGTGCCAAAGACGGGACTGATTTGGATCAGAAAGAGACTTTGAAACAATAGCAGCATCACTCGAAATTGTTTGTCCGTCAAGAAAGTAGAGGTCTGAGGTTTTTCGTCTGGCTCTCAGTTTATCGGAACCATCTTTGAACACCCTGAGAACTCCACTTTTACCGGCAAACTTGTATCCCTTTTTATCAAAGGAACTGAGAGATAACAAGTTTCTTCTGAGGTCAGGGACATATCTAATATCCCCAATGGTTCGGATAACGCCATCAAACATACGGATTCTGACTGAACCATGTCCAAGAACTGGACATGTCGTATTGTTACCCATCAATACATAGCCCTGGTTAACCTTTTCAAATGTGTAAAACCAACTTTTGTTGTGACACATATGAAAAGTACAACCAGAGTCGAGTATCCAATCACCAGTGGAATCCAGTTTATCTAAATAAACTGTCAAGAGTTCTCCAATACATTCGACCTCTGCTACATCGGCTTCACCCGAAGTGCTAGCTTGTTTACCATTTGCTGCCGCCTTCTCTTTTTCTTTATTCTTCAACTTGAAACATTCTTCAAGCACATGTCCCTTCTTGTGACAATAGTTGCAAAACTTTCGTTTGCCTTTAGATTTGGATCTGGTTCTGTTGGAAGATTGAGAAGTTCTACTTCTCTCTGTTGTTCTTCCTCTGGCATTCAAACCTTCGGCTTTAGAATCATCTGAACCACCATCGGTAATATATTTCATCTTCTCTTTAGAATCCAAAACTGTAAAGACTTCATCTAAAACAAGAGTGTCACGACTGTAGATGATTGTATCACGAAAATGGCTATTGGATTCGGGCAAAGATGACAACAAAAATAAAGCTAAGTCTTCATCTTCATACTGAACATCCATATTCTCCAAGTTATTTATTAACTCTTTGAATGTGGACAAATGTTCAGCTAATGAGCCTCCTTCAATCATCTTGAGATTGAACAACCGTTGCTTTAGATGCAACTTGTTCGGTAAGCTCTTTGTCATCAATAACTGCTCCAACTTCAACCACAATGTAGCCGCCGATGTTTCTTTTAGAACATCTTGTAAAACATCGTTTGACAAGTGCAAACGAATTTGAGATAAAGCCTTCAGATCGTTTATCTCTTTTTCTTCTTCGGTCCATGTATTGGGCATCGTTTCGAAGCCCAAGAGCGCCTTGTGTAAATCCATCTGAATGAGAATATCTCTCATCTTTACTTGCCACAGCGGAAATCAGGTATTCCGATCCAGCAGCGGAATATCGTATTTCACCGAAGACATGATTTATTACTTGATAAAATGATCCCAACAAGCTAATATCAAAACCCGGACGCTCTGATACCAATTGTTGTAAAATACGACGGATCCGAATTGACTTTAGATAATATTAACTCAATGCGGAATAGGATCAAAATTATCAAACGATAATAATCACAACGAAAAATACGAATAAATTAAATAAAATAGAGACACGGGGATTTACGTGGAAAACCCAAATCGGGAAAAACCACGGGCGGAGGAAGCCGAGAACCAATTCACTATATTTTGTGGTGTTTACAAGATGTTTGGAGAAATATAAAAATACAAAGAGTTTATAACTCTTATGTATTTACAAGAGAAGATATGGTTTTTGGTGTGGTTATCATAAATGAGTTTCTATCCTATATATATAGCAAATGTTTACATGCCACTTTGGAAAAATTGATTCATTTGAAAAACTTTCCTGCATGCCATTGTTAGAAAAATATTTCTTCATGTGGGCGGCCTCATTTTTGACTTTGTTTATCAGCCATTGTGAAGTCATATTCCACAGTACATTTGATCAACATAACAAAGAACTTACATATAAATATGCTCTTTCTAAATGAACCACGAAACGCCGGCAACAAACCATCCAATAGTGCAATTCTAAGTATCTAAGTTAACATCACATATAGAGGCTTTCCTTTGGCAACCTTTGTGATGGGACAGCGATAAGTGGCTCCTTTTTCTTTAGCGTAATGCCAAATTTTTCGGAGAGGTCATGCTCTTCACCTTCCGGCAAACTCCAGTCGAATGAGTGCAAAAGCGAAGCCAAAATATACATTTGCATTTTCTCGGCCAATGGGACACCTGGACACGATCTTCTCCCTGATCCAAAAGGGAATAAGTTTAAATTGTTCCCTTTGAAATCTCATTTGTTTGTCAAGAACCTCTCTGGATTGAATTCCAATGGATTGTCCCAATATTGAGGATCTCGATGGATTGCCCAAACATTCAGAAACACCGTACAACCCTTTGGAATGATGTATCCTCCCACCATGCAATCCTGACTTGGTGACCGTGGGAGTATGAAAGGGACAACTGGATGCAACCGGAATGTTTCCTTAATAGTTGCATCTAGGTATTGTAGTTTGGGGAGATGAGATTCTTCAACGATGTTGTCAAGTCCTACAATCTCTTCTAATTCTTCTTGAATCCTTTTCATTATGATATGATTTTGCATGATCTCTGCCATTGCCCACTCTATCAGCGTTGTCGTTGTTTCTGTTCCCGCAACCATAATGTTCTGATTGATACAACGAAAGTTTAACCATATTGATTCTTTTTCAGTTTAAGTCAAGACAAAAGTACAGAGCCATGTTCCTTTTCGTGTTGCTGCATCGATGTAAATGATCGATAGTTTGTGCGACCCCACGAAATATAAACTATGTAAATGATTCGGAAAGAGTATTATCTCTGACTTTCCAATTAATTTAAAAGACTAAGGATTACCTGGATAAGTGCCTTTAGTTGGGTGAGGCTAATTGATGCGGCATCTTTTCGGTCCATGAGCTCCAATAAGATTTGTAAAAGATCTTTCTTTCCATCATGCCCAACTGCATCCTTTGACTTTCTGGAGTTAGATTCAATTCGATCGTCAATAATTCTTGTAAATACTTGATCTAACTGATCAAGTTGCCTCTTCATATTCCGCTCCACGCCTTGTAGATCAAACCATGCAAGACTAGGGAAGATATCAGAGACATTAGCCTGACTCATGAGCTCCACGATATTCGATGAAATCAACTGCAAGTCTGCTCCAAAATCGTCACCTTTTGCTTTTTGAGCTGAAGTGTTTCCCCAAACCATGCTTGTTAGGACGTTGGCCTCTGTGGAAAAAGCAATCTCGCTAATGTTGATTGAGGTGCCGATTTTACTATAAACATTCTTGATAGCTTTCCTAACTTCATCTTTTCGGAAATAACTGGATGCTTCAAGGTTCGTGTTGCTTAGGACCTCATGGACAAATATCTTACGAAGGTTACGCCAATCAGAATTGTTGTCGGACCATACTATATCTCGGCCCCCATAAGAGCCGGAACGCAGCCACAAACGGTAAACAATAATTGCGGAATTAATCTTCGTTTGAGTAAACTTTCCCGACTTGAATGAACCTTTGAGGATGATAACAAATAAGGTATTTTAGATAAAACCAAACAGCCCCAATGCAGTTTTATAGCCAATCTAATCAGCCCCAAGACAATAAGCAATCAACCAAAATATAACACCAGAATTTTAGCGTGGAAAACCCCTCAAAACGAGAGTAAAAACCACGGGACTACTAGAGCCGCTTCAAATCCACTACCACCAATATTTGAGCAATACAAAGTCTTCTCTAGATGAACTAGAGGTATACAATAACCATCATATACTTGGAAACAAATTACATCAAATATATGGAATCAAACAACAAAGAGAAATGAAAGATATCACCAAATAAGTGCTGCTGTCCAGCAGCAAACAGATGCAGCGATTCCCGATGCTCCGGAATAGATCTGGAAAAGCCAACCGGACAGAATGTCGGTATGTATGTTAGGAAGCCTCTGTCCGAAAATCAAGGCAAACGGACCGACGGATCTCCGGGAAATGATGAAACACTGCAGGGGTATCCAGAAAAACGGAAATGAAGAAACCCTTTCTTTTGCTCTCTCTTTTCTTCTGTAATCTCTCGAGGAAGTGAATTTGCACACACACCTTCAAAAGAAATTGGAAAGTCAATATATATAAGTGGGCTAAATAATTTGGGCTTCCTCATGGGCTAAAAAAAACCTATAAATAAACCCAACAAATCTACCCCTTTTTGCCTATGAGGAAGAGTTCGCCATTCCGGCGATCGAGCAACATATCTTCAACTTTTCCCTTGCTAAAGCTTTAGTCAACATATCAGAACCATTATTATCGGTATGAACTTTATTAAGTTCAAACAACTTGTCTTCAAGAGCATCTCTAATCCAATGATACCTCACATCGATATGCTTTGTTCTTTTGTGAAACATAGAATTCTTCGCAAGGTGAATAGCACTTTGATTATCACAAAGAACCACGTAGCGCTTTTTCATGAAGCCAAGCTCTTGCATAAATCTTTTCAACCACAATAGTTCTTTGCACGCTTCTGTTGCCGCCATATATTCAGCCTCGGTGGTAGACAAAGCAACACACTTTTGTAGTCTTGACTGCCATGACACAGCTCCCCCTGCAAAAGTCATCAAATATCCAGAAGTGGATTTAATGTTGTATTTGTTTCCTGCCATATCAGAATCAGTATACCCAACAAGCATTGGCTCCCCCTTTCCAAAAGTTATACCCAATTTGGAAGTACCACGTAGATATCTGAAAATCCACTTCACTGCTTCCAAATGCTTTTTACCTGGGTTTGATAGAAACCGACTAACAACACCTATTGCATGTGCAATATCAGGCCTTGTACACACCATTGCATACATCAAGCTACCAACGGCTGAGGCATATGGAACTCTATCCATCTCTTCAATCTCCTTCTTAGAAGAAGGGCAGTCTTTATCAGTCAATTTAAAGTTGTTAGTAAGAGGTGAACTAACCACTTTAGCTTTATCCATATTGAACCTACAAAGCACCTTCTCAATGTATTGCTCCTGTGACATGTGTAACTTCTTTGAAGCTCTATCCCTAGTAATCTGAATGCCAAGAATCTGTTTTGCTGGCCCCAAGTCTTTCATAGCAAAAGACTTGCTCAATTCTTTCTTCAGGTGGACAATTCTCTCTGCATTCTTACCAACAATCAACATGTCGTCAACATAAAGCAATAAAATGATGAAATCATCACCACCAAACCTCTGGTAGAAAACATAGTTATCTAAAGTAGTCTTTTTGTAGCCTTGCATCCCCATGACTGACTCAAATTTCTTGTACCACTGTCTTGGTGCTTGCTTCAACCCGTAAAGACTTTTCTGAAGTTTACAAACATAATCTTCTTTGCCCTTAACCTGAAAACCTTCAGGTTGCTCCATATAGATTTCCTTGTCCAAATCACCATGAAGGAATGCTGTCTTGACATCCATCTGCTCAACCTCAAGATCAAGGCTAGCAGCTAAACCAAGAATCACCCGAATAGAACCCATCTTCACGACTGGAGAGAAAATCTCATCAAAATCAATACCCTTTCTTTGACTGAATCCTTTGACCACCAACCTAGCCTTGTACCTAGGCCGTGAGGTATGTTCTTCAATCTTCACTTTGTAGACCCATTTGTTTTTCAAAGCTCTCTTTCCTTTAGGTAACTTTACCAACTCAAATGTATTGTTTTCATGCAAGGAATTCATCTCATCTTGCATAGCTTCTACCCACTCTCTTTTGTGCTCATCTTCCATGGCTTCTGTATAACATTCTGGCTCTCCCCCATCACTGACTAAAACATACTCATCAGTAGAATAATGGGTGGAAGGATGACGATATCTCGCTGACCGCCTAAGTGGGACAAATGGTGGTATATCTGGTACTGGTAGATCTGGATGCAACTCATCATCTAACTCTGATTGCTCTGGGACTTCATTTTCATCAGTACCATGTTGTTCATCATTCTGAACACTATCTTCATTCTGTGGCTCAAGATGTTGAGGAGAGACCGGATCCAAATCAATAAGATTATCAGTAGATTGAGGAACTATCTTTATCTTCTCAATATCTTTCAATTTCTGATCTTCCACAAATACAACATCACGACTTCTTACAAGTTTCTTCAGTTTTGGATCATATAACCTGTATCCAAACTCATCTTGGCGATATCCAAGGAATATGAACGGCTTGGTCTTCACATCAAGCTTTGATCTTTCATCTTTGGGAATATGCACAAAAGCCTTGCATCCAAAGACCCGCAAATGATGATACGAAACGTCTTTGTTACTCCAAACCCTGACAAGGACATCAAAAGACAAAGGAATAGAGGGAGTAAGATTAATAACATGTACCGCCATATTCAAAGCTTCACCCCAGAAAGAATTAGGTAATCCTGCATGTGAGAGCAAACATGTAACTCGCTCAGTCAATGTTCTGTTCATTCGTTCTGCTAAACCATTTAGCTGTGGTGTCTTTGGAGGAGTCTTTTGGTGCCGAATACCTTGCTCTCTACAATAAGTATTAAAAGGACCAATGTATTCACCTCCATTATCTGTTCGAATACACTTAAGCTTCTTCCCAGTTTGCCTCTCAACTAAGGCATGAAACTGCTTGAACGCACCAAATACTTGATCTTTGGACTTTAAGATATAAACCCATACCTTCCTTGAATGATCATCGATGAATGTGACAAAGTATAAGCAGCCCCCAAGTGATCTAGTCTTCATGGGACCACATACATCGGAATGTACCAGATCAAGTATATTCTCCTTCCTAGATGGAGGATGACTCTTGAAGGAAACTCTATTTTGCTTACCCACCAGACAGTGAGAACACTTCTTCAAATGAGCATCATGCACACCTGTCAACACATTTTTCTTCAACAGTAGAGACATACCCTTTTCACTCATGTGACCAAGTCTCTTATGCCACAAACTAGTCATATTAGTATTCACCACTGCATTGACCCTATCTTTAGAGATCTGTGGATGTGCCATGTACAATTTTGAAGTTCTTTTACCTCTTGCCACGATCAAAGAACCACGAGTGAGTTTCCAAATTCCATCACCAAAGTTGCTGTGGTAACCATCATCATCAAGTAAGCCAGTGGATATCAAATTAAGTCTAATATCTAGAACATGTTTCACATTGTGTAAAACCAACTCCATCCCAGTATCAAACTTCAAACAAACATCACCAACACCAACAATCTTTGATAGCCCACTATTACCCATCTTAACAGTCCCAAAGTCACTGGGAGTATAAGATGAATAAAAATCCCTTTGTGATGTCACATGACATGTAGCACCACTGTCAATAACCCAACTCGAATCATCATGTGCAAGGTTAACCATATCATAATCACAACAGATAAAGAACTCTTCTGTAGCAGTATTAGCTTCAGCACCATCATTGCCACCTTCATCTTTCTTATGGTTGTTCTTTTGTTGGTTGTAATTAGCCTTCTTGTTTTCCTTTTTCAACTGTCTGCAAAATCGTATTGTGTGCCCTTTTCTACCACAATGATAGCACTCAAAATTAGCAAACTTTCCTTTGGATTTACTACGATGCTTTCCTTTGTTACTCGGACCTCTACTTTGACTTCTCCCCCTGTTTTCTGTAACTATGACATCTGAACTAGAAGAGGAAGCTTGTGACTTTCTTCTCGTCTCTTCATTTAAAATACTGCTTTTAGCCAATTCCATGGAGATAATACCATCCGGTGCAGAGTTGGACAATGATGTCCTAAAAGTCTCCCAAGAATTCGGTAAAGTGCCAAGGAGCCATAAGCCATGTATCTCATCTTCAAACTTGATACCCATTCCTTCAAGCTGATTAATAATTCATTGAAAAGAATTCAAATGATCTGTAATAGGATTTCCATCATGGTACTTCAAAGCTATCAACTGTTTAATCAAGAACAGTTTATTATTCCCGGTCTTCCGAGCATACAACTGCTCAAGCTTGTTCCACAAAGTACGAGCATGAGTCTCCCCGCTGAAATGGTTCAAAACATTATCATCAACTGCTTGTCGAATATACCCACAAACTTTCCTGTGTAAAATATTCCATTCTGCATCTATTTTATCTTCAGGTTTATCCGTACTAAACACAGGCGCATAATAATCCTTCACATAAAGAAGGTCTTCCATCTTGCCTTTCCAAATATGATAATTAGAACCATTCAAATTAACCATCCTACTTGTCTTATCTTCCATCGTTCAAACAAGTAACCAAATAACAAGAACCAATAGCTCTGATACCAAACTGATGGGAAAAACGCAGCCACAAACGGTAAACAATAATTGCGGAATTAATCTTCGTTTGAGTAAACTTTCCCGACTTGAATGAACCTTTGAGGATGATAACAAATAAGGTATTTTAGATAAAACCAAACAGCCCCAATGCAGTTTTATAGCCAATCTAATCAGCCCCAAGACAATAAGCAATCAACCAAAATATAACACCAGAATTTTAGCATGGAAAACCCCTCAAAACGAGAGTAAAAACCACGGGACTACTAGAGCCGCTTCAAATCCACTACCACCAATATTTGAGCAATACAAAGTCTTCTCTAGATGAACTAGAGGTATACAATAACCATCATATACTTGGAAACAAATTACATCAAGTATATGGAATCAAACAACAAAGAGAAATGAAAGATATCACCAAATAAGTGCTGCTGTCCAGCAGCAAACAGATGCAGCGATTCCCGATGCTCCGGAATAGATCTGGACAAGCCAACTGGACAGAATGTCGGTATGGATGTTAGGAAGCCGCTGTCCGAAAATCAAGGCAAACGGACTGACGGATCTCCGGGAAATGATGAAACACTGCAGGGGTATCCAGAAAAACGGAAATGAAGAAACCCTTTCTTTTGCTCTCTGTTTTCTTCTGTAATCTCTCGAGGAAGTGAATCTGCACACACACCTTCAAAAGAACTTGGAAAGTTAATATATATAAGTGGGCTAAATAATTTGGGCTTCCTCATGGGCTAAAAAAAACCCATAAATAAACCCAACAAGGACCTCATGGACAAATATCTTACGAAGGTTACGCCAATCAGAATTGTTGTCGGACCATACTATATCTCGGCCCCCATAAGAGCCGGTTAAAGCAGCTATTGTTGGATTGCGGTTAGCAAAGATCTCGTCCTTCTCACAGACCACAACCTTTGCTAGGTCAGGGGTGTTTATCACGACATGGAGTTTGCTTCCCAACTGGAAATTGAAAATGGGGCCGTAACTGTGAGCCATGTTAAGGAACTGTTTGTGCAGGTCACGGCTAAGAAATGGAAGGTAGCCTACAATCGGCAAGGAACGGGACCTGGTGGTAATGATGGCCCACCATTGGAGGCCTTTGAATGTGTCCATCTGTACAACAAAGCAGTCAAGATAATTGCTGAAATGGCTATAGCAAGCTCGTCTTTGTTGCTGCTCATCAATTCCCACCACCATGATCCCTGGTTGTTTAGTTGTGCCATTTTTGCAATTGATGAATTTGAGTACAATAATGCAAGGAGATGGCAGCATTTAATCGCCAAGTGATGCCAAAGGCTCCAAAACAAACTAATATAACGATTTAAATAAATAAAAGTAATATTTTAATTTAAAAGAAAACAGGTCAACATTGGTATGCAATGCAAAACTGAACGCCACGTGAAACATGGATTATCGCTTGCATCTTTAAATAATTTTGTTATCATTATAAAATCTAGGAGTATCTAGAAAACATTTTAGTTTAGCATTAACAAAAAAAAAGACCGATTGGCTTAGGTATTTGAAAAATAACAGATCCATGAATGCCGGATCCCTCCTCATCTATGTGGTCAATCTATATATATCTTATAATAATTGAAGCATATTTCCAAGCACCGGATTGATTTGAAACTCCTATTTCTTTTCATATTTCCAATGATTTTTCAAATATCTTTCTAATAATGTTTACTAATTGCTTTAAAATAATCATATGTTACAATCATCTAAACTAAGTGTATATTTTTCAGTCATCTAAACTAAATGTATATTTAACCATATTTTACAATCATCTAATATGTGAGTTTATTAAGTGTATTTCTCATACTAACATAATGTTTGTATTATCTAAATCCACAAATATCTATTTTCTATTATTAAAGAAGCCATTGAAATCAATGTGGTTCAAAATAAATGATTTATCTTTTACCACATTAATTTGAAGTTTTTTTTTCTTTATCCCACATTGCTTCAAATACATATATGTCATTTTCTGTTTCTCTTATATAATACAATTCATTTGCTTCCATTATCCATCAAACTTGATCTTTCAAGTCTATTATTAATTAGTGATCATTTTATCATAAAAACATGCTTTTATCGCAAGTTTTAAAAGATTTTTACTATTTAGTTTCAACTCTAACAATTATTGAAACTCATAAGTAAAAATTAAAATTACTTAAAACTTTTAAAAACTTGACTAGGTTGAAAGTCTATAGTACGTCGTTTTCAAAAAGTGACACCGGTGTAAACATTTTCCGATTCACCAATATGTATATACGTAGAAATTTTAAAATTACATAAAAAATTTCAAAACTTGACTAGGTTTGAAGTTTATAGTATGTCGTTTGTGAAAAATAACACCGGTGTAAACATTTTTCGATTCACCAATATGTATATATGTAGAAATTTTCAAATCTTAATGTTTTAACTATCTAATATAAAGGAGATCATTTAAAACAATGTGGTTCAACATTAATAATTTATTTTTTATCATATTATGTTGATATTTTCTTTATCTCACATCGTTTCACGCATTTATCTAACATTTCTTCTTTCACTTATATAATACAACTAATTTAATTACATTATCCATTAATATTGATCATAATATGACTTTCAAAGTCTATTATTAATCAAATATCATTTTATCATACAAACATGTTTTCTCAAAGTGATAAAGGCTTCTATTTATAGGTTTTAGTTCCCAAAAGTATTAAAACTCAAAAATGAAGATGAATATTACTAAAAAACTTTTGAAACTCACTAGGTTGCAAGTTTAAAGTATGTCGTAAATAAGTGACAAGGATGTTACGTTGCACATATAATAACCTTTAATTTTTTTTTTTCTTATATAATACCACTCTTTAGGTTCTCTTATCAATAATGTTCATTCCATTGTTTTCAAAGTCTATTGTTAATTAGTGGTCAATTTATCATAAAAACATGTTGTTATCTCAAAGTTTCAACAATTATCTTATTTCGTTTTAACTTCAAAAACCAATGAAACTAAAAGGTTGAATATTTAAAACAGTTAAAAACTATTAAAAACCAATTGAGTTGGAAGTTCATCAGTAAGTCGTGTGCCACAATTCAATGTGTGATGACAACGTTGTAAACATTTTATTTCACTTTCATAAGATTTATGCACATAAAAGTCTTAAACAGTAATCCTTGAGAGTTCAAACAAATATGTTTTGATATATAAACATTATAATATATGTCATTTAATCCATGTAGTTTAATATGAATTTTTATCATGTACCACATTAATTTGAATTTATTAGAAAAAAAAAGATCAGAGTAGACATCGGTGAGCATCCTTCCAAAATTTACAAAAACGATCATAAAACTGAAACCAAAGGTTCATGGAATGTTGCAACTGATTCGTAATCTGGTTACAATCAAGAACAAAAAAGAACAAATGTACGAGAGAAATGATTTTAGCCTCTTTACTTATAGATGTTTTCTTTCAATGGAAATTTGTTTCTTAAGCTATGTGGGATGAGAATTATATTAGTCTTTTTACTTATGGATGTTTGATTTCTCTTTAGTTGTGTTTCTCAAGCGATGTGGGACAAGAAATTGACACAAAAATAACACCCTGTGAATAACATTTTGATCCCATATCGTCATGATAAACCAAATCAAGAAGTTTTTTTATTCTATAATTAAAGGTCTCCCTCAAGTTTAAACAATTATATAAATCATTAGATTATATTTTTCTTACTGTTGGAAACATTTTCAAATATTAAAGTTTTAAAAATATATAGTTAAACTTTTCTTATTTTGTAATAAAGTTGAGCTTTAAAAATTTAGCGAGTCGATCCGATATGAGTTATGGATTCGTTCATCAAATTGCACAAAATCGCATACATTGTGCTGAATAATGATATTTTGAACTTTTATTTCTTATGCAATATTGATGTCAAAACGACGATTTCTAATTTTATCAGAGGTCATTCAATCAATATACTTCGTGTATTCTAACTATATATATATTTTCTATTATAAAGGAAGTCATTTAAATCAATGTGGTTCAAGATACATGATTTATCTTTTACCATATCAATTTGAGGTTTTTTCTTTATCCCACATTGCTTCACATACGTATATGACATTTTCCTGTTCTCTTATATAATACAATTGATTTGCTTCCATTATCCATCAAATAGCATACTATTAATTTGAATTAAATATTTGAAATTAAAACATGACCAAAGACGCAATCTTTAAATTGATTATAAAATAGATAAAAGTAAAATTAAAATTGAAATTATACAAAAATATTATCCAAGCACAACATGTTAGTAGATTATTAAAATCATGTGGTTTATAAAGATAACTCTTTATCTTAAACCATAGTAATTTGATGCATTGTATTTATTCATTAAAATTGTTGAAATTCGTTGTCTTCCAAATTTATGACACATGTATGTATTACCATATATTTAACAATAATAAACATATTTTTCTATAATTCTTTTTAATTTGGTTTAAGAATAACATACATTTATTTATATTCTATCTAATAAATTTTTTTCATGTGCAACGCGTGGGAATTCGCCTAGTGCTTATATAAACGGGACCCATCTTCAAACAGAACACTGGTTCAGTCTATAGCAAAAAAACTATAAGCAAAAATCCAAACAACAGTTTTCAAGTTATTTTTTAAAAGAATAATAATGGATTTGACAAACTAGGTTCATTTCATGTTTTAATTTGTCTATTCAATCTAAACTCAAAATGATAAAAACATGGCTATCTGGAATGCGATGAAAGATTTTGGAATATATATAATTTTTTTGGATCGTATCATGTTTAGAGGCGATTGTTTGTCTTTTTCTTTTTAGGGTCCTTAGGCCCTTAGATATGCCCTCTCTTTTACTCTTACTTTTTGCCTGCTGCCTCAGGATCTAGTCAGCAACTCTTTCTCCTCATCTCATCCTGGAAATAGTCACTCTCACTTCCTCTCACTTCATCTCACTTTTAATTTAAAAACTAAATTAAAATTAAAATTGAAATTAAAATACAACAAATAATTTTATAAATAAAATATTTCATTAAAATAGACAAATTAAAACTAACATTAAAAACTAAACATTACGTTAAAATAAAATTAAAAAAACTAAAACTTACGTTAAAACTAAAATTAAAAAAACTAAAACTTACCTTAAAACTAAAATTAAAAAACTAAAAAACTACATCACGTATTTTTTGACGATGTCGTTTTTGAGCTTCAACGCCAACTCAAGAGCCGTGCCGGTGAGATGCTCGGTCGGTTGCATCAACACTAGGATGTCGATCGCACGATCTTTGTTCTCGCGGGAACGGCTTCTCGCCAACCTTTCCTCTTCGGTGGATTTGACGTGAGATGAAATGGTCGATCGAATTTTTAGTTAACATCATCCATTCGGCCGTCGTTGATCGAACTCGAAGATGCCCCGGTCTTTCCTTTTGCCTTCGCCTGATTATGGCCCATCGGCCTTTCAAAGTCGTCGGGAATTTCATTGATGTCGGCCCCGATATGTGCATCCGAAGACACCATGTATTGCGTCTCAGATGTTTTGGATCGTTTCGATGCATGTGTCGGTGCCGGATCGGTGCCGACCCCCTTCCACCTCGGATATTGGCGGACCACCTCCCAAAAAACCATATGTCGAAACTGTTTACCCTTGTTATCATTTTGGTAAACCGCAAGTGCTTTTTTGAGTATATCTTTGTCGCTCTCGCTCGATTCCCGTTGTCCCATAAAATTAACGAACAAGCCATTAAATTTAGTCGCGTACCCGTTAACGACTCGAAATTTAGTCGTCAACGTATCCTTGGAACGATAAAATTCGCGTTCCAAATTTTTGTGAAATACTACGCGTATGGACTCCCAAAAATGTGCTATCGATTGAGCGTTTTTGGCCTCGCAATCCTCAGAAGCGGAAACCCACGCACGGGCTAGCATCACTTCTTCTTCTTGAGTCCACACTTGAGCGGGAGCGGGACCGGGACCGGTGGGTTTCTTTCGGCTTCTTTGTTGTAGGGGAATTTCTTCAGGCACGAATTCTTCTACTTCCTCCGGTTGTGTCTCTAGCACCGCCTCGTCGCTCAAATCGGACGCATCGACATGCTCCGGTTGTGGCTCTGTGAAAACCGCGGAAGGTGTCCCAAAAAACGGGTTGAAAAGGAGATTGCGGGTATCAAAAATTGTGGGGGCATCGATTAGTATTGAAATTGTGGTGGGGAAAAAACGCTCGCTCCATTTGCGGAATGTACGGAGCGGGTTCCGGTGTGGGTTGCGAGAAAATATTTTTCGCGGCTTTCGGTTTTTGTTGGGACGATTTCTTGGACGCCATCGGATTTTTTTGAGACTTTGTTGAATGGTTTTGTGTGTAGAAAATGTAATGTGTGTGATTTTTAAAATGTGTTGTGTGTGTGTGTGTGTGTGTGTGTGTGTGTGTGTGTGTGTATATATATATATATATATCAAATGGGAACCAATATTTTCCTAGGAACCTAGGAACCCTTTGTGGATCGTTAGATCAAAAAAATCAAAGGTTATGATGCAAGGTGGCAGTTTTGTAATTAATATAATTTCAATTATATAATTAACATTTTATAAAATAAATAAAGGGTAATTTCGGAAAAAAACAAATGAAATTGGAAACAGTCCAATTAAATAGGAAACAGGAAAATGAAATCGAGAAACAAGCATCAAAATCGTGAAACCTTCTCTCTCTTTCTTTCTCACACATACTCGCCGCCCCCTGCTCTCTTCTTCAGCGATCGGTATGATCATCGCCTTCACGTTGTCGTTGCTTTCTCAGGCCATCGGCATCATCTTTTTCGTTGTCGTTGCCTTTTCAGGCCGTTGCCATCATCCAACGATTAGCGCATATGCACAACCCTCATCAGGTTCGATTTGTGGATCAAGAAATCCAAGAACGCGAGATTTCTTCGGTCCGCCATCGATAGCAAGCACCACCATCTTCGCCGCCGTCGCCATCCACTACTGATTCCTGCACCGTCGACGTCTACCTCCCATGCCTCCTCCACAATCGTCGCCGATGCCATTGATTTATTTCTTTGAAACCCAACGGAAGCAAAACCCTTGTCATCAAAGGTTCCATTTTTTCCATTTGTTTTGATTTAGGTCGTTCCGTTTAATTTAAATCGGAGCTGTAATGATTTTTTTAATTTTCTTTTGGTGTAGGCGTGCTGTTGACCACGGCGGCGTCAACGAAACATGGAGAGGTGAGTCTGAAACCCTAAGTAAATTTGGCTGCCAAAGAACAAATTGCACAAAAACAAGTAGATTGTCAGTTCGTTAATTTTTCTTCGTTAATTTTTCTTTCAATGAACAGGAGCATCTAAAAATAATAAAAACTTGTTGAAAATACGATGACCGTTCACCACGAGTAAGGGTTTTTAAGCCGATTACTGTGTGACAGATATGTATTTTATCTATAATATGCGGAATAAATAAGAGTTGCGGAATAAAATAAAACGGTAAATCTAAGCTAGACAGTATTTAAATAGACAGAAAGCGGTAAATAAAGTAAATGTTAGAAGTTAGAGGTTAGATGTAATAAACGCCATTATCAACGATAAAGTGTTTTTACAATAAATAAAAAGGTTAGAAGTTAGAAGTTAGATGTCTCGGTTAAATACAGTCCATATATGTTTTCGTTGTCAAGGTTCAATTCGGATGTATTGGATATTTGGTACAGTTAATTTATAACAGTTTAAATAAATCAATAACGACACAAATAATTTCAAAAGAACTTATCGATAGCTGAGGAAGATGGTGTTTTCTTTGAAGCGTCGATTCTTGTTCTTTACGGTAGGATGAGGTTTGGTAGTTTTTGGTGTTTGGTGAAATGGGGTTTTTGGTGTCGGTTTAATTGAGATGCACGGGGTTTTTGTGGTTTAGTTTTCGTGTATGTATTTGGTAGTGGGTGTGTAGGTTTTGTAGTTTGATATTCGGGTTGAGGTTGTTTAGAGGTTTGAAGTTTGGTGTCGGGTAGAGGTTTTATTTGGTGTCGGGTAGAGGTTTTGTTTGGTGTCGGGTAGAGGTTTTGTATGGTGTTGGGTAGAGGTTTTGTTTGGTGTCGGGTAGAGTATGGGTGTAGCGGTTTTGTTTGGATGTGGATTTTCTTTGTTTAAAAAGAGTTTTCTTGAGAGTTTTGGTAGGTTTTTTGCTCTTTGGACGTAGGGTAATATTGGTGCTTGAAGGGTATAGTGTGGTGTATGATTTTCTGCACAGGAATGGCAAGAGGTTTGCATCTTATTTATAGTCACTGAACACAGGCATCGCGTCGCGACCACCCTTGCCGTCGCGTCGCGAGGGTGCGTCACCGTGTTGCTTTTGGTCGGCCACTGGTTAGTGCGTTAGGTTGGTAGTCTCGCGATCATGGAGTGGTTGGTGTCGCGTCCAGGCTCTTCGCGTCGGGGGTCTTCGCGTCTCGACCGTGATGGCCGTCGCGTCGCGAGCGCTGTAGCAGTCTGGACTTTTGTGTTTTGTTTTTCTTCACGTCGCGACCATGGCTCCTGTCGCGTCGTGATTGCTGTAGCTGGGTGACATTTTTGCATTTTAAGAATATTTTCTTTTTATCTCGTTCAATCTTGAATCTATGCAACCTGAAATACTGATAATATTTGTTAAAAAAATATTTCGACTTATTTCAGTGATGGTCACATAAAAACATAAAAAAACATTATTCAACAATTTCCCCCTATGTGATCATTAATGAAATGAGGAGAAAAATGTTTGATTGAAAATTCTTGAAGTTTGGATAAAACATTTATAAAACCATATCACTTGTTTTGAAAAAATGTGACTAGATTTTACTTATGTTTTGAAAAATGTTTGTCAAGAATATTTGTTTCTGAATCAAGGTTTCATGTTCAATTATCAAAAGGTTTTTGTATATGTACTTTCATAATATTCCTTAAGATTTTATAACATTTATAAAGACGACAAGTGATCTTAATAGGTCGATTCAGATGAACTTCTCATAGGTATAGCTCACACTTGACTGAGGTGTTTGTTTGTTCTGGGTGCAGAACGGGTGTATAATCACTAAAGATGAGTGATATCTCTCAGTTTGAAGGTGTTGACTTATGCTTAATGTGGATTTATACCTATATACTTTAGTCACTTGGTCTTCATATTAGATAATCAATCACATAAGACTGGTTTCGGCATTACTTAGAGGGTTTCTTCATTCATGCCATTGATGTTCACTCTCTCTCCGTCGGGAAATACATGTAGAGGGGTTTAGAAATATTCATAGTGCAGTTTGCAACTAAGAATATTCAATTATGAAGGCTACAGTATCCCGGTAAATCATCGGTTTTTGAAAAATGTTTGTTTGGAAAGTTTTGAGAGATGTCTGTCTTGATGGATTGTTGTTGTAAATCTTCTTTTTCTTTCTTTGGTGAAGTGTTCACCTTTGTTTATATATTTTCTTGATTTGTGCGAATACACATTGTGTAAAAGATATTTGATGTGGTTACCAAATGCGATTTGTTGACAGTATTTGTTGGATGTGACTTTGTCGTTTCTTCATTTGTCAGATTTGTTATGCCAGATGATGAAGCTTTTCTTTGAAGTGGTTTGATTGAGGATAGGGATAGGTGATATAAAAGACAGTTTGTCTGATATATAAGAAAATGATTGTATCGTCCCTGGTCATCTTGATATCTAAGCAAAAATGAGACTAGCATCACGGTATAAGAGTATAAATCCTATAAGTCATAATGAAAACACCTTTGCTCACAGAAATGAATTCCACTTAGCATTTAAAGACGAGGCACAAATTTTCACATGGGTTTGGTTTTCATCTGAATCTCCTGATCTTATGTCCCTTAATAGATAAAATCGTTATAATTGAAATAAATTCAAAGGGAATAGGAGAATGTACATAACACAAATGTTTGAAATTTGAACCTTCTCTTTAATTAAGAATCAATATAACTGAGAACATTCATCGAGCATAAGTATCTGAAAATTTAGTCAAGAAGATATTAATCACATGGTTTTATAAAAACTTTTAAAAGGATAAAACTTTATTCAAATTTTTTTTTTTGTGATTTTTGATTTTGTGGATGTTTTTGAAAAATTTGGTTATTTGAATGTTTTTGGTAAATTTCGGTTTGGGGGTGAGAATGGGGTAACGAGAGTTCCCCCATAAATGATGCACTGGGATCATTTTGGATAGGTAGATTGGGATTGTTTAAAGAGGAATTTGGTTTTGGTGGTTCTCCCATAAATGATGCATTGGGATCATTTGGACAGGTGGATTGGGGTGTTTTAGGAGGGTTCTGGTTTTGGTGGTTCCCCCTTTACTGATCCGCATCATTTTGGTTTGATTGTGAAGTTTCTGCATCGGAGGTAGTGTGGGTTTGAAGTCTTGTAGAAGGCTATGGTTTGTTGTCATATGCTTGGAACGGCCACTATCGATATACCATGTATCATCCTTGGGCTCTCCAGCACAAAGTACCTGCAATTAGACAGAAAGTTTAGGTACCCAAACCATGGTGGGTCCTGATTTGTTAATGGTTTTCGGTGATTTGAAATCATTATGGTTTCTGTTATTTGGACGAAGTGGTTGAGGCTTGATTTGACTTATCAGATTTTCCCAATTTAAGATTTGTTTTTGAAAACCTGTCATTTGAAATGGTCTTTGATTTTGTGAAAGGTATCTTATATGTGAAGATCTGTTTGATAACCTTTCTTTGTATCTGGGATTTTGATGATTTTGGAAAACATTATGATGATGGAATGGAGTTTTGTGAAATGATGGTTTCTGAAAGTTCCCTGAGAGATTGAAGTTTATCTCTTGAAAGCGATTTTGAATTGGTTTTTGAAACGGTTTTTGTTTTTGATTAAAGGTTTGTTTTTGTGGCAAGAAGGCTGGTTTCAATGGTTTCTTTTGGGTTTGGTGGGTTGAAGACCTATTAGTGAAAGATCTTTTGGAAACAGTGAAATCAGTATCATCTGGATTACAGTTGATAACTGTTTCGTCGTCTGAATTTTCCTCATTAACAGATGTGGATATATCTGTTAGAGTTGATTCAGAGTTTTCACTGTTAGTCCTGGTTTCTTGTTTGGCTTGTTCGATTTCGAAGGATTCTCTTCCTAATCCAGGTCTGTAATTCGTATCGATTTTGCCAGATCCTAAGGATGTTGCTTTGATGAAAATATCATCACTTAGCTTTCTAGCAAGATTGATAGAATCCAGTTTTCCTTGAAATCTTTGATTCTCGGATTCAAGAAGTTTGATTTGTTTTGAAGAATCATCTAGTTTTAGAATCAAACTAGTGTTTTTGTCAGTTAAATCTTGAATTTTTAGTTTTAACTGAAGGACATCTATTTCTAAGGCATCTTTTATTTTAGATGGAAAAACAAATTGATTTTTTATTTCTAAGTCCTTTTTTTGTTTTAGAGCTTCATTTAATTGATCTAAGACGTGATTATATTCTTCTGATTTTCGTTTGACGTCTCTTTCAAGTTTGTCTCTAGTCATTGTTGATTCTCCAAATCTGAGTTGCAAGGTTTGTAATTCAGATTTGCAGATATCAGATTTGACTATTGTGTCATGATATAGTTTGAGATCAGCTTTCAAACTGTTCTCAATCTTAGTCATGTGGGACTCAAATGGTGTTCTTGAAAGACCAATTTCTGAGATCATAGACCATACCTGATCGATGACATATGGAGCTCTTGAATAGATTGTGGAAGACATTTTTGGGTTGTTTTTTTTTTTTTTTTTTTTTTTTTTTAAATTTTTTTTTTGTTTTGAAAGGATTTTGAACAAGTGATATTAGAATGAAATTTTTAAGGAAAACTTATTGGTGGTTTATAAAAACGCTACACAATAGTTTTCGACAAAAATTTCAGACTAAATCACACGAGCTCTGATACCAATTGTTGAAAATACGATGACCGTTCACCACGAGTAAGGGTTTTTAAGCCGATTACTGTGTGACAGATATGTATTTTATCTATAATATGCGGAATAAATAAGAGTTGCGGAATAAAATAAAACGGTAAATCTAAGCTAGACAGTATTTAAATAGACAGAAAGCGGTAAATAAAGTAAATGTTAGAAGTTAGAGGTTAGATGTAATAAAAGCCATTATCAACGATAAAGTGTTTTTACAATAAATAAAAAGGTTAGAAGTTAGAAGTTAGAAGTTAGATGTCTCGGTTAAATACAGTCCATATATGTTTTCGTTGTCAAGGTTCAATTCGGATGTATTGGATATTTGGTACAGTTGATTTATAACAGTTTAAATAAATCAATAACGACACAAATAATTTCAAAAGAACTTATCGATAGCTGAGGAAGATGGTGTTTTCTTTGAAGCGTCGATTCTTGTTCTTTACGGTAGGATGAGGTTTGGTAGTTTTTGGTGTTTGGTGAAATGGGTTTTTTGGTGTCGGTTTAATTGAGATGCACGGGGTTTTTGTGGTTTAGTTTTCGTGTATGTATTTGGTAGTGGGTGTGTAGGTTTTGTAGTTTGATATTCGGGTTGAGGTTGTTTAGAGGTTTGAAGTTTGGTGTCGGGTAGAGGTTTTATTTGGTGTCGGGTAGAGGTTTTGTTTGGTGTCGGGTAGAGGTTTTGTATGGTGTTGGGTAGAGGTTTTGTTTGGTGTCGGGTAGAGTATGGGTGTAGCGGTTTTGTTTGGATGTGGATTTTCTTTGTTTAAAAAGAGTTTTCTTGAGAGTTTTGGTAGGTTTTTTGCTCTTTGGACGTAGGGTAATATTGGTGCTTGAAGGGTATGGTGTGGTGTATGATTTTCTGCACAGGAATGGCAAGAGGTTTGCATCTTATTTATAGTCACTGAACACAGGCAACGCGTCGCGACCACCCTTGCCGTCGCGTCGCGAGGGTGCGTCACCGTGTTGCTTTTGGTCGGCCACTGGTTAGTGCGTTAGGTTGGTAGTCTCGCGATCATGGAGTGGTTGGTGTCGCGTCCAGGCTCTTCGCGTCGGGGGTCTTCGCGTCGCGACCGTGATGGCCGTCGCGTCGCGAGCGCTGTAGCAGTCTGGACTTTTGTGTTTTGTTTTTCTTCACGTCGCGACCATGGCTCCTGTCGCGTCGTGATTGCTGTAGCTGGGTGACATTTTTGCATTTTAAGAATATTTTCTTTTTATCTCGTTCAATCTTGAATCTATGCAACCTGAAATACTGATAATATTTGTTAAAAAAACATTTCGACTTATTTCAGTGATGGTCACATAAAAACATAAAAAAACATTATTCAACAAAACTTTTCTCCACCATTCAATGTGAAAAAAGCTAAATAGCATTTTGTTTATTTATGATTTTACTAGTTGTAAGACCCGTGTATTACACGGGATGAAACAAAAAAAACTATTAAACAATAAGATCTAAACATTAATAGTATTACATAAGAAACTTTCGACAAGATATGACGAAATTGTTAGATATATACGTCATCCAATTAAACACTAAAACATAATTGTTGATAACATTTGAATAATTACACATCAAATTTAAGTCCAATAATCAAGATTAAAGTTCAAACATCACTAAGATAAGAAAATGTTAAATGTAAGAATCGACTATAATTGTAAAAAAAGTAAAGTCCTTAACAAACCGAACCTGTTGAACACTACTTTTTTTTAAATGAAAATAACATCCTACATTCACAACCAAAAACAACAATTATACATACAAAACCAATATAACGGTTAAAATCTTTAAAATGTAAAAGAATGACCATATTGATCTTAAAATTAAAAATCAGCTGAGAAAGAAGCGTTGGGTTTCTTTACCCCGTGTTGGGTTTCTATCGTAGCATTCTACATATATTTCTTTATGTTACATAATCAATTTCCAATATTTTATTATTAAGACATTTCCAATTGTAGTTTTTTCTAAACCAAATCTTGCTCTTTTAAAGCCTTGCATCTGGAATATGAAAGCACAAAGTTAATATGTGAAGAAATAAGAACAATGTAGGATGTATGTTCAATGATGATGTTAATTTAATTGGTAAGAGTTAATTTTTTAAGAATCATCGTAAGTTGTCCTTTTAATTCAAAGTTATAGTAGACGAATCATAATAAAATTTTCGTCTGTGGTTAAATCAAACAAAATCCAAATTATATAATAAATTTGTCAATGGACAAAAAAATTAAAAATAAATGCATTAAGTACACTAAAAACCGTTGTACTTGCTTTTTTAATACCAATTAATGCATTAAGTACACCAAAACATCAAAAATTAGTTTTTTTTTTAAATTCAAAATTATGAGGAAATGACATGTGGCAAATTCAATGAGGAGATGACATGTGGCTTTGAGTTACTTATTTATTAGGATAGGATATGCGTTTATACATCGATTAAAGAAGCAATTTCTTTACTCAGGCAATCATTTAAAGATTATCTAAGTTTTTTATTCTTTATTTATTCATCATCTTCAACTGTTTGCAAAATGGTTTATTTTTTGAGAATATTCATAAGGTGCAACTTAAATTTTATCCTTTTTCGTGATCAGGTATATACATATATGCATAAAGTTATATGCGTATATGTATTTAGATGCATATGTTCAAAAATATCTTTTTACATATAGCATTGTACTTATGGATTTATTTTTCTATTTGTTTGTGTACATGTGGGCGTATTTGCATATATGCATACATGCATGTGTATATGTGCACATATGTGCATATGTCTATTCAAACGTATGTGCACATATGCATATGTCTATCAATTTGTTCATATACACATGTGTGCGTATTTGTATATATGCATAAATAGATGTGCATTGGTTCATAGGTTCATATGTGTATATGCACGTATGTATTTATTTTAACGTTTTTGAATATACATTTATATTAGTTTTTATTAATGTTTTGCAGATTTTGAAGGATTCATCAATCAAATTGAAGAATTGAAAAGTGACAAACTAAAAAAATGAAGATATCATGGAAATTTGTTGTTTTTTATATTTTTTGTATGTATTGTTCATTATTTTAAAAATATTTATGTATCGTTCAAAACAGTCGTAGATTATTGTTTCTAATAAATATATTTTTTTGTTGTTTGCATTCATAATTAAAGACAAGAATATGTATATGTGAATTTCGAAAATATGCATATATGCACCTGCGAATATGTATATATATGCACCTGTAAATAAATAAATTTATGTGCATATATGCACATACGAATATGTATATATGCACCTGCGAAAACATGCATATATGCACCTGTGAGTATTTATATATGCACCTGCAAATACATGAATTTATATGTTTTTTTTTTAAATTTCGATAATCTAAGAATATATATAAATAATTCAAAAAATTTATGTTTCTTAAATTTCAAAAAAATCTGATTTTTTTAAATACGAAAATCTATTTTTTTTTAAATTTGAAAGTTCAAATTTGTTAGGCTTATTTTTAGGAGATGTTACTATTGTTGCCAAAAATAAAAAATTCAGCATTAAATGATATTTGTTAAATGACTAGCATGCCCTTTTATGATTCAACCAATCAAAATTGGTTCCTAGGAAAAAAATTGGTTCTCTCTTGAAATGGACTATATATATATATATATATATATATATATATATATATATATATATATATATATATATATATATATATATATATATATATATATATATATATATATATATATATATATATATATATATATATATATATATATATATATATATATATATATATATATGAATGAGTTCAAATGAGAACCACTAAAATGTTAAAAACCGTGAGAACCGATATTCACACATTAAAAATCATGTTTTTTTCGTTTTATTGTTTTTTCACACTTGTTTATTATGTGAAAATCTATCAAACTTAATAAATTTCATTATTTTTTAATACTTTTTACAATATTCACAATATAACAAAATTTATAGTTATTAAACTGTGAATACTACAACATAAAATTTTTTATCTTTAAAACACATCAATATTGATATCTAATTGCAAAGGAAAGATAATTATATATTTTTATGTGTTTGGTAATTTTATTTTGATAAAAAACAAGTGTTAAAAATAAAAAATACAACATTATTAAACTGTGAATTAGTGGTTCTTACGGTTCTCAATATTTTAGTGGTTCTCATTTGAACCTTTCCCTATATATATATATATATATATATATATATATATATATATATATATATATATATATATATATATATATATATATATATATATATATATATATATATATATATATATATATATATATATATATATATATATATGTTTGTGTGTGTAGTTTGAATTGTTTTTTAAATATAACGGCTAGTTTATAGCCGTTGCCAACAGATACATCACACGCACATTGGATACATCGCACGACATTGGAGCCTCATGCGGTCTCAGAATGCGACGACGTCGCAGGGGGGCGGTGTTCACCGTACCCGTCGCAGTCTTCGGGCTCGACGTCGGGTGGGCACACCGGTTGGCCTCTGTAGGCTTTGCCACAATCTGTAGCTAGCTTAAACAATCTTAACTAACAAAAAAATAATAAATATTATATTGACTACAGGGGCGGAACACGGCGATTACAACCAAGGGGGCCGAAATGAAAACATCAAAGTAAAACAATTTAAACAAGATTAATTTGCTTCAAATTTATGACATAATAAAATTAAATAAAATAATTAAGATGCAATATTCTTATATCGTAACTTCTCGACTTTTACGTTTTTTGATTGTTGCATAATTATCTGAAAATTGATATTTCGGTAATTTTTTTCGAAATACAAAACCAACTATACAATGTTGTTAACATATAAATATTAATCTTTTTAAATATTTTCTTCATCTGTTATTTATACTATTTTTGCCTAAAAATTAACTTTTTTTGTATATATATATATATAGTTCATTAAGATTTTAAAAATATATAAAAGTTAAGTTAGTACATGTATATATTGGTAAATGGCAAAAGCTGGGAGGCCATAGGCCCCGATTACCTTCCGTCACTGATTAACTAGTTAATACAAGTCTCTCAGGAATAGACTAGTGAGTATGTATATTTAGGTTTTATTATTGTCGTTTGCTATGTTAAATGTTCTATAATTTTACATAAGGGTCGGAGGAGTAGTTCCCTCCTATCCTACCTATGCCACTTGCCACATCAGTTTTTTTCTCTATCATCTCACTTCCATCTTTCCCCATCCCACTCCATCCTACACCTATGGAAGCAGTTCCCACCGAACCCGCGATGCTACATAATATTTTTTATTATAAAATTAATTAATTAATTACACAAATTAATTTAACATTAAATTTAATATTCAAAATAATATTAAAATGCAATAAAAGATTAAAAAAAGCCAAATAACAGTAAATTTAAAATCACACGGTTACAAGATTTAAAAAAACCTAAATTCGAAAAAAACAACCTAAATACGAAGATAAAATCCTAAAGAGCGTTCACAAACAACCTAAAATTTCCAACCGTAAATCTGTGTTATTTGCTATTTTTTCCCAAGAACCAATGCCAGTTGAGGTCCTGTCAAATGGTCATGGGGGCGAAGAAAGAATTTTAAATCCTTTTTTTCATGTGCCCATTTAAGCGATGCTATCTCTTGCTCAATGAGGGCTGCTTTCTTCCTCGATTCCTCCTCCTGTACAACCAGTACAGACTAGGGCTGGCAAATATGTACCACGGAGAACCAACCAACATGTTACCAACCGTACCAACAAAATTGGTAGCCAACATGTTTGGTAGCCAATATGTTTGGCTGGTAATACCATACCAAATAAGCATTCTTGGTACGGTAACGGTACAAAATTTTGAATACCACGGTTGTACCGTACCAACCAATTCATATATATATATATATATATATATATATATATATATATATATATATATATATATATATATATATATATATATATATATATATATATATATATATATATATATATATATATATATATATATATATCAATTTCAACTCTCATATATTTATGTTTTAATTAGGAGTAATAACTAACAAGTCACACTTAGAATTGAATTACTAAAACAACTGTTAATAATAATTCTTTTTTCAAACAACACCATATATTAATATCAAACTACTAACACAAGCGACGAGCAGTTTATCTTAAGGCAAACAATATTAAAAGAGACTACTCACGTTCATATTTATTTTAGGGCAAACATAAAAATATAAATTAAATGAATTTTTTGGTATATACCAATACCAACATGTACCAACCAAACTTGTTGGTAGCCAAAGAAGTTGGTACCAAGTATACTTGGTACGGTACTGGTAATTAAATTTCTCTACCAATTATAGTTGGTACGGTACACGGTATAGAGAAAAAAGAGTCGGTACCATACCAATTCCACCCCTAGTACAGACATCTTCTTTGCACGGTAGGTGTCTTTCTTGTTCGCTTCAAGCTCAGTGGTCTCTGGGAGTTTGGATATCTTATCCACGATGGTCTAATACCCTCAGGCATTGATGAAGGTACAACCACATTTTTCCTTTTCTTTGCCGGGAATGTGTTGACGGTTGTGGGGAAACTTCATTGCCGACCTTAACATCGACTGGATGAGGTGATCAGTGTGTATCGGAAGGGGAGTTCGTGAAGTGATTGGAGTCGGATGTCTTGCTTCGTTTGGAGGAATTTATTTTCGTTTCCTCGCCTACAAGCCATTTCGCTGTTCTTTCAATATTTCCCATGCTGCTATATGTGAGAACTTGTTTCGGGTGATTCTCTGGTACTCACTAAGTGTGGCACGCATGTTGCACTTTTCCTTAAAAATGCAATTGAACTTGTTCACCTTTCTTTTCATGTCCTTCCACTTCGAGTATACTTGAGAGCATGTCCTATCCGTCCCTCCAAGAAGCACATCAAAATGTACCAACACCTGCTCCCAAAATGACTCCACCACGACTCCTCGTTCTACATCCTTGGAAACACTAATATAAGCCTTTGCCAAGGTGACCTCCTCGTTCTCCTTCCATAGAATACATTTCACACGATTGGTGTAAGATCGATTCTAGGAGGTCTTGGGAGGGGGTTGTGTTTCTGGAACTACTTCCTCCTACTCCTCTAGTTCCTCCTCAATCTCATCCTCAGAGATTGGTTATGTTTCGTCACTTGACTCATCATCTTGTCTACGAAAATGAGAAGTGTCAGGGACGTAATATTGGGAGTTGGGCAATTGGCCGGGACTTTGTTGGAACCGGGGATAATTAGGTTGCAATTGGGGATAATTAGGTTGGAATTGGCCGAAATCCGGTTGGAACCGGGTATAAGCTTGGAATTGGGGATATTGGTTGACGTTATGATAATTTGGGGATAGGGTCATAGGGACATCCTGAAGGTTTTTATTTTTGGAAGAACCGTGTTTTTTGGAATTGCCTCGGCTAGAACTCATTTTGTAAAAAACAAGGTTTTTTTTTTAAATAATAGGAAAGGGTTTAGACAGATGTTGAGAGAAAGAAAGAATGGTGAAGGTGTGAATTTTTTAATGGGTATGGAGGTGGTATTTATAATGAAATGAGGAGGGTAATTTTTAAAAGATTAATTTTATTTATTATTATTATTATTATTATTATTATTATTTTAATTTTTTTTTTTTTGGTAACGGAGGAACCCAACTAACCCATCCTTTGGATGACCCAGCTGAGCCAACCTCCGGGGTGCACTAAACCCCCCGGTAGTGCCCGTGCTCCCTTTTAAAGCATCCCCATTGGGGAGACCGGTGACCATCCCTGATTGAAACATGTGGGAATCGAACCCTGGACCTCCTCTATGTGGGGCAAGAGCCGTAACCACTAGGCCATCAGGAGATGGTTAAAAGATTAATTTTTTATTTATAAAACAATGGGTTCGGCCAGATGGTGAACCCACAACCCAGCCATCCCACATGAGCCCGAGCACCACGGTTCGGTCATCAAAATGGTACCACCGTGGTACCGACCGATGCCATCCCACAAGCGAACCCGCTTCATGCCTCTATTACTCCGTCCACCCTAAGTCTGAATGAGTATCATACAACAAAGTCGTCAAATCAGTCCTAAATCTGAAGTAATATTTTGAAACAGTCTGTGTATTCCAACTACCAGATTAATTTGCATGTGTTGCTTAAAAAGTGGGTTAATAGTGAACCTACTAGACTTTCAGAATTAGAGCCATTTATATTAAGTGATCTTTAAATGTATCTACTATATTCACATTCTATAATACTAAATTACATTTTTCTTTGCACAGACACACGTCAAATGTGGAAATAGAAAGAAATCCACACCGCCTAAAGCCAAAGGTGAAATCAAGGAGAAGATCAAAGAGGTGTAGGATGATTTTGGTTATTGATACCTCTATGAACTAATAAAACTTTTACGAAGTTGGTTATCTTTTTAAACCATACTGTTGTTTAAAAAGATTGTATTTTTTTATCACAGTCTTCAACATTCACTATTGCATTACCTCCGTCAATTGAACCAAAAGTGATACGTATTGAGGTTAGACAACATGGTCTTATTGATAGCATTGGGTTAGAATTCATTGATGATTTTAAATGTATACAAGATAAACTAGATGAAATGGAGATCCAGTTACCACCTTTTGAAGTCGAGGAGCTTAGAAAGTTAATGAATTGTAAAATGGAAATGCTCTTCAGTAGAATGTCTACAGATATACAAGTGTTCCTCAACTTAATTATTTGGAAGAATAAAAAATGTGCTGGCCGAGTGCAATACTTCAGGAGAGATAGCTCGGTGGATGTTAAGCAAGTCCCAAGTAAATTTTTCTATGTTAGACCTAATGATAATTAAAATATTTTGAACACGTATGTAACTTGTTGTGATCTTCATGAATGTCAATACTTTTCATTTTCATTTCTCATACCAAAACGATACAAAATGATAGAAGAGCCTTATAAACATATTACAATGTCATTAAATTGGTTATGATAATGACTTAGATGATTAGTCTTAAACAAGAGCATCATAACCAAAACACTGAAAACGGTGAAAGACACACAAAAGTAATCAATAAAATCTGTTCGTAAACACCATACTAATGTTAGATGCTTCAAATGATATTTAGATACTGAGTTCGGGAGGATATTGTCTAGTCATCTTACTCAACTCCTTATGCATTTCAATTGCATTCTCTTTCTACAAATTATCAAGTAGTTCTTCATACATACCACTCAAAATACCAATAATTTTCATGCTTATCTGGAAAATAATTGCCAACTAATTAAAGTGATGCCGAAATGGATTTTGTCACTCCAAAAAACCATAAACTTAGCTTTAATATCAAGCGTATGTCTATAAAATGGCAGATTTATTTTTTTGTATATATTACTTTAGGAGCATAAGATATTTGAACGATAGTGCATACCTATTATTCTTCTTGGTAAGTTGTAGGGATTGTCTGTCCCAACATGCAATTTATTGAAAACCATGTTCGAAATGGACATTCTAGAAACCGGAATGGGCATTTTGGACACTGAAACGGGCATTTCAGATTCCTAATGTACTTCTGATTGTCATATAGTCCGTCCAAATTATACTGATTTTTGTCTAAAATGTTCAAAGTATAAGATATTTGAACGATAGTGCATACCTATTATTCTTCTTGGTAAGTTGTAGGGATTGTCTGTCCCAACATGCAATTTATTGAAAACCATGTTCGAAATGGACATTCTAGAAACCGGAATGGGCATTTTGGACACTGAAACGGGCATTTCAGATTCCTAATGTACTTCTGATTGTCATATAGTCCGTCCAAATTATACTGATTTTTGTCTAAAATGTTCAAAGTTTATGCCGAGTCACTAAAAAAATCACAGTAGCGGTAAAATAAAAACGTTATAAATAAAGTTACTAAATTTTTGGCCATGTCTCTGGGAAATTTTGGTGATAACGTTTCTTTCGCGATCAATAAATCCGTATCTTCTATAATATATTCAAGACAGTCTCGTTCTACCTAAGCTTGTCAGTTGCCTCCGCACAACTAATCCATTCTTTGTGACTTTAGGTTTTTTCTTAATATCCACACCTATTCCAACTAGATCTACTACAAGAATGTCTACATGTTCATTAAGAATTCGACTATTTTTGTCTTCTTCACAACCATTCATTGGTTTGAATATATAATTGGGAATATATAATTGGGCATCTTAGCAGGTAGTGGTGTATCCTAAAAAGTCCATATGCTTAAGGCCGACATGGAAATGGGTTAAGATCATAACAAATATGACAATATACTTCTTTACAAAGACAAATAACATCTTCAAATGTTTTGCAACTTACTCATATGAAAGCATGCTTATATGAAAATGAATGGATCTATTAGTGAATTAATCATTTCAACTTTGTAAAGAATTGTAGACTCTTAGGTTAAACATGGTTATATATTACTCGAATAAGATGGTAGATAGAAATTAAGCGTTGTTAGATAAATTTATAAACTTATGGTTAGCTTCCAGACTACTTTATGTCCAAATTTTGAACCAATTTTATGTCCACTCTGAATAGTAACACATGGTCCGAAATGTACAACTTCCCAATCTGGAATATACCTTAGTAAACATATAAGACATCAGACTACATTATGTCCGGGCATAATAGTAACCCATAGTCTTGAATATACACATGAAATTATGGAATGTAGCATTTCAGATAATATGTCATTTTCCCATAAATAAAACAAAAACTTGGTCATTTCAATCGATTACTTTATTCATAATGGTTATTTTTATAAATACACACACACACACACACACACACACACATATATATATATATATATATATATATATATATATATATATATATATATATATATATATATATATATATATATATATATATATATATATATATATATATATATATATATATATATATATATATATATATATATATATATATATATATAACCCTTTTTCATGAGATCTTGAGAACTTTTTGACTGAATTTCTTTTTAAAAAAAAATGACTTAATACACTAAGTCGCTTATATTTAAGACCTTTAGTAAAAAAAATTTGAAACTAAATATGCATATGTCCTTTTTTTTTTTTTTTTTTTTTGCAAATGTACATATGTTCATGTTTTGTGCATATGTGCACTTTCGAAAAAATACCAACTTTTATTCAATTTTTTTTGACAAAATGTCTTAAATATAAGCAAATTAGTGTATTAAGTCAATTTTTTTGAAAAAAAAATTCAGTCAAAAAGTTCTCAAAATCTCAAGAAAAAAAGGATTCTCAAAAGAACATATATATATATATATATATATATATATATATATATATATATATATATATATATATATATATATATATATATATATATATATATATATATATATATATATATATATATATATATATATATATATATATATATATATATATATATATGTTCTTTTGAGAATCCTTTTTTTCTTGAGATTTTGAGAACTTTTTGACTGAATTTTTTTTTCAAAAAAATTGACTTAATACACTAATTTGCTTATATTTAAGACATTTTGTCAAAAAAAATTGAAAAAAAGTTGGTATTTTTCGAAAGTGCACATATGCACAAAACATGAACATATGTACATTTGCAAAAAAAAAAAAGGACATATGCATATTTAGTTTCAATTTTTTTTTACTAAAGGTCTTAAATATAAGCGACTTAGTGTATTAAGTCTTTTTTTTTTGAAAAAAGAAATTCAGTCAAAAAGTTCTCAAGATCTCATGAAAAAAGGGTTATCACATGACCCTATATATATATATATATATATATATATATATATATATATATATATATATATATATATATATATATATATATATATATATATATATATATATATATATATATATATATATGGGAAAAGGGAATATATATAACAGCCTCACACAACCTTACGTGTAGAACCCATTAAACAATGTCGTTTTGACAAGAAATCACGTTTTCTACTGGAAATTACATTTTCACATAAACTACACATGATTTCTGCGTTTGTCAAATGGATTTTGGTTCAATACGACTTGATCGAAAAAACAAAAAATTGAAGATGACCATGAGACAATTGTGATCCAGTGAACAACCCTTTTGGAATCGGCTGCTACAAATTCTCGATTTTTTCCTTTTATCATCCATCAATAATGCTGACTTGATTCAATCGGTACTCGCAATCGTCTTGCTATCGTGTGTTTTCAATTGCTTCTGGTGAAACACGCTTTATTAGGTCCTGTAATCACACAACATTCATAGTTTTGTGAAATTAAGTCCAACATTCTCTTAATTGTTGTTGATTGATTGCCAATTTTTTTGATGCTCGGTTTTTCTACTCCATTAGGTAAAATGTTGCAGTAACATGTCGATTTCTTTTCAATATATATAAATTTTGTAATTCATTCAATGACTTGTACACTAGCAGAAATTAATTTATGATATCTATGTCATAGATCGAGCTTATTGGAATGCCTAGTAGATGTTCGATGAAATGCTTAACCGAAAGGTAAGTTAGAGTTGTCTATGGTTACTTTCCAAATATACCCTTATTAAGTTACAATGTATATGTTTCAATGAAGTAGGTTCAGTGATTGGTGGAATCGGTGACCCAAAAAAGATGAAGAATCCAACACCATCATATAGAGTGATGTTGAAGTTCCTAAAGTGGATGAAAATGTGGGGTTTGTGAAGGCCATGGAATCAAAGGTCAATGATGTAAATGATCAACCATCATCAAATACAGATGAAAGTCAAACCATGGAAGATCTTGAGTCAAACATTTTTAAGTTCTGATAGATTTAGAGAAGTCTGGCAACGGATTTTGGAGAACAAGCAAAGTTGGTTTTCATGGCGGGAGGAGTTTGTCTTTGCCAAGCAATGAATGAAAAGATATTAACAAGTTACAACTGGTACACCAGAGAGTACAAAATCTTGAAAGTGAGCTTAAAGAAGCTGCTGCTATTGAAGTTGGTCTTGCGCCAGCTAGGCGTCTTTCCGGGTTGTACATGCATGCATGCAAACAGAGTTCACAAAGAGCAAATTCAACAACATTCTTTCATTTAGATTTTTAGTTTGTTTAGGTTTATTACCTGAAAGGTCCTTTACATACATATACTTGGGGTTTTTTTAAGTGTAGAGTCGTAATGTGATGTAGCAACTGAATGGAGTCGGTAAAAAATCTGTAAAATCAATCCGATAACTTATTTTTACGTTTTCCCTTCGGTTTTAGAGTTTTCTAAATTCTAGTGGGTTGTTTTACCAGAGATGAAACTATAAATTATTGAAACAATTATACATTTATATGGTTATAAAATAATAAAATCTATTTGGGACTAATAGCAGCGTACTTTCATATTAACCAACAAATAGCATTGTATTAATGATTTTTCACAAATAGCATTATACATTAATAACCACATATTCTTCATTGTTGTACGCAATAGCAACATACTTTCATATTAAGCCTCAAATAGCATCGTACAAATCATTTTTCACAAAAATAACAAATCTATTTTTTGACAAAACCAATGCATCTATTTAAAATAGAAAAAATGCAACTCTCTAAAATATAACCATTCTTATTTCTTCAGGAAATAACAAATCTCACTATTGTTTCTCTTGCAATGACTCATCTACCTGAATACATGATACATCAAAAAATAAATAATTAATATACTTATTAGACTTGTAAAGAAGTACAAAATAAAATAATATTCTCACTACCCTACTTAAATGGCGTCACATGAACTGTAAAATTGATAGCAACCAAGGTGGGTAAATTAGAAAAAATAATAAAGACAAAAATATGAAAATGAGTCGAACCTTCACAAGATCAGCCATATGCTTTAGATTTGTGGCCTCTTTTAGAGCATTTGTAGTAACCTGATTGGATATACCCCCCTTCCATATTATCTCCACGATTTTGTACTGCTTTATTAACCATAATCATTGAAGAACTGTCGTTTTGACTCTGCAAAACATTCATTGTGAGGTCAGGTCGTATATAATGAAGATCCAAAACACATGCAATAAGATGTTACACCAAAATCAATACCTTGGATGCATATGAGAATCCAGTCTGGTAAACAGAATCTCACACAGGTCATACAAACTCAGCTTCCAAACCTAAAACATCATAACCCAAAAGGGTAAAATAGTAATTTTGAATTTAAGGTTAAGGTTAGAGTTTACAATAATAATAGCTTGGCTGCAAGGAACTCATGGTATGCTTCACTGCCTCAAACCTAAAACACCATAACCCAGTGACTCTTTTGGTTTGATTTTAGGTTTGAAGATGAAAAAAATAAAAGATAGGAGAAAAATATATACATTCATATAATCAGTTCTTTGAGGCATTTTATCGAACAAATGGTATGCTTTATTGCTTCACGAACTCTCATGCTAGTAACACAAATCAATCCATTCGGTCCCACATTTGGGTATTTTCTTTTAAGTACTAATGATAGATAACGATATTGTGGAAGTTTCCTTCAAATATCAACTTTGGATGGTAGAAAAATTGGCTAATTCATGGTTGGTGAATGGTTGGTGTAGGAGTGTTATTGTCAAATATGGCATATAACATTTTCCTATAAATAGCTATCAAGATTACACCACAAAATGTACCTCAAAAACACATATCATCTTTTCTCTCTTATACTCATACAAATATATCTTTGATATATTTGTTCTTTCCTCTTTTCTTTATCTCTGTAAACACTACGTATTATAGTGAATTGGTTCTCGGCTTCCTCCGCCCGTGGTTGTTCCCAATTTGGGTTTCCACGTAAATATCTTGTGTTCTTTCTTTTTACCGTTCGATCTATTCTTGGTTTATTATTCAATAGTTTTATATTCCGTTGAATCGCTATCGATCGTGATATTTGGGTTTTATACTTCGATCTTGAAGTTATCGATTATTTATTGTAGTCGATTTGTCTACAATTGGTATCAGAGCAATCCAGGTTTTCCGATAACGATTCGTAAAAACTATTTTCAACCATGTCATCGATGAAGTATGATATCCCTTTACTTGACAGAAACACAAGATTCCCTCTTTGGCAAGTAAAGATGAAAGATGTGTTGATCCAGATGGATCTCCACAGAGCAATGTTAGGAATGGATAAAATGCCGGCAACTTGGTCGACTGAGGAAAAAGAAATGAAAGATTTGAAGGCGTCGTCGCAGATCCGTCTGCATCTATCCAACGACGTTCTCCAAGATGTACTGAAAGAGACATCTGCGGCGGCTCTCTGGCTAAAGCTCGAACAGCTACTAATGACGAAAATCTTGCCAAACAAGCTACACCTGAAGCAACGACTCTTCAACCTCAAGATGGGTGAGGGAAGTTCTTTATCTGATCACCTCTCTACTTTTAAAGAGCTTGTAGGAAATCTGGAAAATATGGACGTCAAATATGAAGATGAAGATTTGGCGCTATTTTTATTATCATCACTCCCAGATTCCTATGATCACTTTCGTGATACCATTATCTATAGTCGAGACACTCTTGTCTTGGATGAGATAATGACCGCTCTTGATTCAAAAGAAAAGATGAAGCAGATTATTAGTGGCAGCAGCAACGATTCAAAAGCCGAAGGTCTCAACATTAGAGGGAGAACCAACGAAAGAGGTAATTCTTCACAAAACCGATCTAGATCTAAGTCGAAAGGCAAGCGCAAGTATTGTAATTATTGTCATAAAAAGGGACATCTGATCGATGAATGTTACAAGTTGAAAAACAAGGAGAAGGAGAAGGCAACCATGAATGGTAAAACAGCAGGTACTACCGTAGAAGCTGATGTAGCCGAAACCGGTTCCGATGGCGAGCTTCTATCCGTTTCGGACTTCGGTTTAATTACCATGAGCGAATGGGTTCTTGATTCAGCATGTACTTTTCATATGAGCTCCAACCGGAGTATTTTTCATACATATGAAAATGTTAACCAAGGACATGTCTTGATGGGCAACGATACTTCGTGCCGTATTATTGGACATGGTACAGTCAGGTTCCGCATGTTCGATGGTGTTGTTCGAACAATTGAAGATGTGAAACATGTCTCCGGTCTTAGGCGAAATTTACTAAGTCTCGGTACTTTCGAGAAGAAAGGTTACGAGTTTGTTGGCAAAGACGGGAAACTCCATATTTTCAAGGAAGGTTCTGTGGTCATCTGAGGAGTTAGAAAATCCGCAAACCTTTACATTATGGATGGGCAAGTTATCTCCGGCGAAGTCTCGGTATGTTCTAAATCCCTCTCCAACGTTGATCGCTCTCGTCTATGGCACCTCAGGCTCGCTCACATGTCATACCATGGTATGAATGAACTAAGTCGAAGGGGGTTGCTCGGGGAGCACAAATCAACCGAACTTGAATTCTGTGAAGATTATGTATTTGGAAAGCAGAAGCGAGTGAGTTTTATCGGTGGCAAACATACGACGAAAGGGCCACTTGACTACATACACTTTGATTTATGGGGACCAGCGAAGGTTACATCGAAAGGTGGAGCCTCTTATATGCTCACGATCATTGACGATTTCTCAAGAAAGGTATGGTCGTTCTTCTTAAAGTCAAAGGGAGAAGTATTCCAAACTTTTAGAGATTGGAAAGTATTGGTTGAAAAGCAATCAGGTTTTGAAGTGAAATACATTCATACTGATAATGGACTGGAATTCTGTTCTGAAGAATTCAACTCCTATTGCCGTAGGGAAGGAATTACGAGGCATCGCACCATAGTTCATACACCACAGCAGAACGGCGTAGCAGAACGTATGAACCGCACCATCATGGAGAAGGTCTGATGCATGCTATCTCATTCAAAGTTGCCGAAGTCTTTTTGGGCCGAGGCCGCTTCAACCGCATGCTACATTATCAACTGTTCCCCTTCTCGTGCTATTGAAAAGAAGACCCCATTTGAGCTTTGGACCAGCCAACCTGCTGATTACACGAAATTGATTCCATTTGGATGTCCAGCATATGCCAGAGTTGATAATGGTAAATTGGAACCAAGGGCAAATTAAATGCGTCTTTCTCGGATATCCGACAGGTGTTAAAGGGTTCAAATTATGGAGCCCGGAGCTAAGCAAGGTTTTGACTTCTAAAGATGTGACCTTCGATGAAAAAGCCATGCTTCATCCTGTCTCCAACATTCAGACCAGAGAAAATGAAAATTCGGAAAAAGACAAAGTTCGAGTGGAGGTGGAGCTTCCTTTAAATTCATCTTTCGAGGACCAGTCTCATGAAGGTGTCGAGGTTTCTCAACCCTCGAATAATCAACATTCCTCTTCTCATGAGACAGCCGAAGCTCCAAGCCAACCTCACAGTCCCTCCATTGCAAGAGATAGACCTCGCAGACAGATTGTACCTCCAAAGAGATATGTTCAAGCCAATTCTGTCGCTTATGCACTTACAGTTGCCAATGAAGTTGAGTCTGTTCTGGAGCCCACAAGCTACAACGAGGCCATTCAATCCAAACATTCTAATAAGTGGATGGTTGCCATGCACGAGGAGATGGAATCTCTTCAGAAAAATGGCACATGGGATCTCGTTCCAGCTCCAATGGGTAAGAAGACAGTTAAGTGCAAATGGGTCTACAAGTTGAAGGAGGCTATCCACCCTGGTGACAAACCAAGATATAAAGCTCGTTTGGTAGCCAAAGGCTACAGTCAAATCCCAGGTATCGATTATACCGACATTTTCTCTCCGGTTGTGAAACACACGTCAATACGTGTCTTGTTGGGATTAGTTGCCTCTCATGACTATGAGTTAGAGCAACTTGATGTTACTACAGCATTCTTAAATGGTGTGCTTGAGGAAGAGATATATATGCAACAACCTGAAGGTTTTGTAGCTCCTGGCAAGGAAAGCTACGTGTGCAAATTGAAGAAGTCTCTTTATGGCCTCAAGCAATCTCCGCGACAATGGTATAAAAGGTTTGACTCATTTATGACCAGTCACAAGCTGAAAAGGTGCACCTACGACAGCTGCATTTACTACAAGAAGTGTGACGATGGTTCAATGGTCTATCTACTTTTATACGTGGATGACATGTTAATTGCAGCGAAGAATATAAAGGAGATTTAAAAGATAAAAGACCAGTTGAATGCTGAGTTCGATATGAAGGACTTGGGTGCTGCCAAGAAAATTCTAGGAATGGAAATAGTGCGAGACCGTAGTGTAAGAACTCTATACCTTTCTCAACAAAGCTACATTGAGAAGGTTCTGCACCGTTTCAATATGCATGACGCAAAAGAAGTCAGCACTCCTTTCGCAGCCCACTTCAAGCTATCATCCGCCTTAAATCCTACCACCGAAGAAGATATAGCATACATGGCAAAGGTACCATACTCCAGCGCTGTAGGATCTCTTATGTATGCTATGATTTGTACACGTCCAGATTTGTCATATGCGGTAAGCATGGTGAGCAGATACATGGCGAATCCAGGAAAGGAGCATTGGGCTGCTGTTAAATGGATTTTTCGGTACTTGCGAGGTACTTCCTCTTTATGTCTGCGGTTTGGCAAAACCGATAGTGGAGTACTTGGTTATGTGGATTCCGATTATGCAAAGGACTTGGATAAAAGACGATCGATTACAGGGTACGTGTTTACTTTGGGTGATTGCGCAATTAGCTGGAAAGCGCAGTTACAGTCCACCGTAGCGTTATCCACCACCGAAGCCGAATACATGGCTGTTACGGAAACAGTGAAAGAAGCCCTCTGGTTGAAACGGTTGATAGGTGAGCTTTCAAACAAGTTATCCATTAAAACTGTTTTTTGTGACAATCAAAGTGCAATATTTCTGACAAAGGATCAAATGTTCCATGATCGAACGAAGCATATTGATGTTCGTTATCACTTCATCAGAGATGTTATTGTTAAAGGCGATATTACGGTAAACAAGATCAGCACCAATGATAATCCCGCTGATATGTTCACTAAAAGTCTTCCAATAGCCAAGTTCAAAACATGTTTGGATTTGGTGGGTGTTTCTGATCGCATTTGAGCCTGACAGGCTCGTGGTGGAGGAAGTATACTTATTTTTCGAAATCAATTTTTCCTCATATGGTGTTTGCAGAATCTTATAGAGATTTGGAGTATGATGAGCTGTTGATAAACTGTTTTGCATTATCATTGTGCAAGTTAAAGTTTTTCATCCTGTGTCATTTGAAGTCAAGGTGGAGATTGTGGAAGTTTCCTTCAAATATCAACTTTGGATGGTAGGAAAATTGGCTAATTCATGGTTGGTGAATGGTTGGTGTAGGAGTGTTATTGTCAAATATGGCATATAACATTTTTCTATAAATAGCTATCAAGATTACACCACAAAATGTACCTCAAAAACACATTTCATCTTTTCTCTCTTATACTCATACAAATATATCTTTGATATATTTGTTCTTTCCTCTTTTCTTTATCTCTGTAAACACTACGTATTATAGTGAATTGGTTCTCGGCTTCCTCCGCCCGTGGTTTTTCCCAATTTGGGTTTCCACGTAAATATCTTGTGTCCTTTCTTTTTACCGTTCGATCTATTCTTGGTTGATTATTCAATAGTTTTATATTCCGTTGAATCGTTATCGTGATATTTGGGTTTTATACTTCGATCTTGAAATTATCGATTATTTATTGTAGTCGATTTGTCTACAGATATTGATATCATGTAATACATAAATCTGGAAAATAAAAGAAATTACAACCTTGAGTGGTGTTTAACCCGAAAACGATTTTGAAAGTAAAATCAAGAAGTCCTTTGATTACGAGGGAAAATTAGAACCTTGAGAAACATGGGTGATTTCACGATTGAATGCATAGTAATAGATTAGCTCAGGCCGCCAACGTCACCGGAAGACCTTGAGAAACTTTGAGTAACATCACCAGAGCAGCAATCAGCAATCCGATGTGCAGAATAGTTTTTAGAAGCGTATTTGAGAAAAGTTGGGAAAAAGAGTTCAGCCGATGTGCTCCTGGTTTACTACATCTGGTCGGAATCGTGATAAACAAAGGAGAAAGGAGAAAGAAGTTCGAGGTTGTGAAGAACCGTAGGGGTATATTAATGGAATGTTTTTGGAACGGAAATTAGAACCGCACTTAAACGACGTAGTAACCAGGTTCTACACCCAAGCTTATATACATATACACTAGTGGTGTATCCGCTCAATACGACGGAAAATAGTTTCATATAAAAAGATGTCTTATTCAAAAGAACACACAATGAATAAACAAATATAATCTACCATTAAGCAGTGGATACTCATAGTTATATAATCGACAATGGTGAATGGTTTCCTTTTGGAAAATATCTATTCCCAAAGATTATAGAGAGTGCACTTATCGTTTCCTTTCGACAATTAATTTTCTCTCCAGAATCTCATATTACAAAGTATATGCAAAGTGGCAGTAACCGTATAAGGTGGTGGCGATGAATAGTTTCCGTTTTGAAAGATGTTCCAAAGAACATTCAATGCATCAGTTGATTAAGGGTGAAAAATTAAAATGGGATTTTTTGTTGGATGTGTATTTTCATCTATTGATCATTTGTGTGTTTGTTGGATGTGTGTTTCCATTCATTGGATGCATTCTGACAAAAATAGGTCCTTTATGGTTGTGTGCGCATGCAATATATCAGGATATAAATAAACTTTTTAGGCTTAGGAGTTCATCGTCGTTAAGGTTGCGAGTCTACTCTTAGGCATGGGAATTCATCCTTTTAGTAGTGTACCCATGCAATACTCCAAAAGGCCGGGGAACAATTTTTTTAGGAATTGTACCATGCTTGGTACTTTATCTTAAGCTTGAATGATAGACATAATTTGTACCTTCAAAAAGGTAAAGTCCCAAAAATTCATCACTCACAATTAACAACTTTTTGAGAGAATTCTAGTGAGAGATTTAGTGAGTGAGTGTTTGTGTATGTATGTGTTTTCATCCACCACTCCAAGAACCCCAAAGACGTTGATTCTCCGTTCTTTTATATACACAAGACATGCAAAAGCATCATTTTACCAAGCTACGTGCCTTAGGAAAATCAAGCTATGCATCAAGCTTAAGATGTGTAAGAGCGCTAGAGTGAGATAGAGAAAGTAAATGGCATGAAGTGTGGGGATGGTTTTGCTATTATCCATAGTCCACCTCCATACACATTTTATTTATAAAATATAACCACTTATTTTAATATATATATATATATATATATATATATATATATATATATATATATATATATATATATATATATATATATATATATATATATATATATATATATATATAGTTTTTCATAAGTACCTCAGGATATTCTATCCGGTCATCCTATGAATTATTTTTTTGTCATTTGTTGCTATCTTGCTTTAATGCTCCAAAGCATTATTGCATCTAGTTCTAGTGCATATCATGGCACATGTTTAGTGGATCAATTACCGAAGCATATTGACTCCCACTTGATTTGGGCTCTAGCTCAACCCCTTTGTGTTAGATCTTTGAGGCTTGCTCAACTTATATATATATATATATATATATATATATATATATATATATATATATATATATATATATATATATATATATATATATATATATATATATATATATATATATATATATATATATATATATATATATATATATATATGAGAAACTACATTTAGGATATTGTATTCTGAAACTTTCAATATCTTATTAATATATACACCTTGACTTAAACCTATAAGTCAACTTGATCTATCTTCATTGATTCTTTTTCCAAGAATATTAGTAACCATTTTCTATATCTTTCACTAAGAAATATTCTCGTGCCTTTTGCTTCAATACATTCCAAAATGTCAGTATGTCACTTACATACTAGGCTAGGAATGTTACCGCCCTCCCACTAGCTTTTATGTGAATACAAGTTATCTTTACTTTTGATGTAATCATAACATTTGATCAAAAGAAGATCCTAATTGAAATGCTTACTTTAATCCATGAATGGATGCCACCTTAGTTTTTATGGTTCTAGACCACTTTGCCGGATTTAAAATCTAGCATGGCATAATGATAATTAACCATTTCATCCGAACTTTAGGTGTCATTCCTCATTGGTCATGAGAACGGTAAATTTCTCTAAGTTTTACCATTTTTTCACACATTTTGTGTTTCACTAAGCATTTGATCAAACTATAGAGAACACTTAATTGTTATGGTATTTTAAACCATTAGTCAGAGTGACATAGCATAATGGTAATTGACCTTTTCATTGGAACTTTAGGTATCATTCCTCATTGGTCATGATAAAAATAAATTTCTCAACGGTTTACCATTTTTAGACACTTTGTGTTTCACCAAGTTTTGATCAATCTAAATTGTTTAGGTTCAACAATATTTTCTTGACCACTTGTTTCAACATTATACTCATCGGTTTGTGGCCCTTGAACTTTTCAATTTTCGCAAACCTCTCACTAGCGTTGACCAGTAGAAACGTTTTCTCAATGTCTTAGCTTATCTAGGTAATAAATCTTTTATTGTGGGTGAGATTGTAGAATCGTTAACCTAAACAGTCTTTAGGATATTCTACAAATATGTATTAAGTAATCCTCCTAGGTCTTATGTCTTGCATAAACCTCATTGTACCTTTAATCAAGATAAGCATGAAAATTATTTCATACAAACTCTTTTAAGGTGTCATACACACACACACACACACACACACACATATATATATATATATATATATATATATATATATATATATATATATATATATATATATGTATGTATATATATATATATATATATATATATATATATATATATATATATATATATATATATATATATATATATATATATATATATAGCCGCAAGCTAGTTGTAATTCCATAATTATAAGGAAGTACACTATCATATATCATAGGGTGAACCATATCCAATAAGGTTTATTTCGTCCTATATCTCATAGTGTTCTTTGAGTAGTAAGTTGTTAGAAAGTTCTATAAACACCAAGACATTCTAAGAGTTCTAAAACTCTTTGGACATTCTTCTTCCTTTATTCCTTTAAGGCTTCTAATGATCCCATTGACTTATACCTTCAACTTCACTTTTGAAACAATATTTTACATAATAGTTTTCCTTCTTGAAAAACTTGTGGAATTGCCAATAACTAATAGTCATGTATCCTTTTTCCATAGTGATTGTGAAACTACCATGTCAAGATGAGATAATCCAAGTGTGTTCAGGTAATCTATTCCCACAAGGATTACTCAAACAATAACAAGTGTTCATGAACAAATTGTATAGTTTATGTCTCATACATATAACTATAACAATTGATTCGTAAGTAAAAATAAGGTAGTATCTAATACCATTTGTTTAGAGAAGATCTCATACACTTATATATATTGTTGGATTAGGTGTCTAAGCCATGACTTTATATATGTATTTATCTTATTAATTGAAGCAAAGTCCATTTGGGTTGCCCTCATAGCAGGAGGATTGATGTAGAAGTCAGTAGAGATAAAGGTTGATTTATTAATTTTTTAATAAATCAAATAGAAATAAATAAATAGTTTATTAATAGATTTAAGTGTTAATATATTAATTAGAAACTATAATAATTAATTAGAAATTAATCTAGAATTAATTGGATTTATTTTGGAGATTAAATTAATTAATTAAAAGTGCAGGGACTGGTTTGTATTTATTCAATAGTTGAATAACTGGCAAACCAAAAGCCAGGGACCAAAAGTGGCGCCAAATGAGGAGGCTCCCTCATAGATGGCGAAACCCTAATTAGGGTTTAAGAGATCTGGTCCAAGTGGTCAACAAACAGGCTTGCCCACTAAGGAGGCTCCTCTAGGGTTTCAGCTGTAACCATAGGAGGCTATAAAAGGAACCTCCTGGCTCCTCCTTTTCTACGCTAACTTCAACATAAGATTACTTTGCTGATTTCTATCCTCCATTGCTTGGGTGTGACTCCATTTGAGGCAGTACACTTGTGATGCTAGCTTCTGGATCAAGAATCAAAGGTTGGTTCTTCTGATTTATTCTTTAGAAATAATTGTTGGCCTTTAGGTTTTTATTATATGTTCATAGTAGAAAAACATAGATCTTATTTAGGGTTGCATGTGAACTTAGGAATTTTCTAGTTCATAGTTTGTGCAATTTCAGTGGTATTAGAGCTTGGCTGTTTTTCTTGTGAATTGCTATAATTGTTTTGTAACCAAGGGTTTTGTGCAAAAATAATAACCCTTGGGTAGGCCATTTCGTTCTTGGTGGCTAGTGTTTCAAAAACCCTAGCCTCCTCCCCTTTTGGCGATTTCCTAGTTGCCATGGATAGTAGATTGTTATTTTTGGTAATTGTTGATTAATTAAATAACCAGAATCCTTTATCTCATGCTTGTAATTTCGAAATCTAGGAGATAAAGATAGGTAATTAATTTGATTAATTTGTAATGCCTATCTTTGATGTAATTAATTAATTAATAGTTTAATTAAAAGATAAATTGAATCACTAAAAGGGTTTAAATTTAATTTTAAATTATTTGATAATTTGCGAAAATTAAAGGATTAAATCCTAAATATTTTAATAAGATTAAAATACATCTTATACATAGTATAATTAAATGTTAATATTATTTGTATAAGATTAAATTGGTTAGTCTTACCGTTAGTAGGCCTCATTCACAAAACTGTCCTATAAAGAGGGTATAAGGCGACTGCCTATAAAATGGTAGTCTAATGGGTGTCCACTCTCACCCACCGCTCTCTTGGTCAGTCTAGTGTCATTAGTCGAACATGTTTGATATAACCACTTAAGCCTCTTAAAAGTATAATGCTATTATTGAAAGTACTAGAACAATTCATTAAAATCCCAATCTAGTTACTTTAGGAAAAATGTGAATGAGTTGCTAATCCATGAAGTTACACATTGCACTTTATGAAACATTGGTGGAGCGTGTGTGGTTAATCGGCACACCAATAGGGATTCACAAAGAGTTGCAATGGGTTTCTCGATTTTACCATTATTGATGGAGCGTGTGTGGTTAACCGACACGTCAATTAGAGATGGTAATTGACTTCGAGAGTACCAAGCTAACTTGCATGGTTATTCACACCGGTTTGTGATCCTCGGCATCCCAGTCACAAACAGTGGAGCACATCCGAGATTAAACATGCCATTGAACTATTCAATGAATCTCAACAGATCTAGGAATTTCATATGATGAAATTGATAAGTGTATTATCTACCTTAATGACCATTATGTTGTGATTACGACATCCCTCTTCACATCATAGTTGGGGTATTTTGGGTCCTAGCCTTAATAAATAATAAATTGGGTAATTATTTAAAAGGCTTGATTAAACTAATAAATTCTGTTTATTGTAGATATCTGAATCAAGTGTCTATTCTCCTCCCTCTCCTCCTTCACCCATTTCTAAGAGCATCAGAATGCACCTGCCCAATATGGAAAGGCTGACTGGCCTTAACTATAAGGAATGACTTCGCAATTGGAGACTGGTTCTCGTCATTTCTGACAAGCTTCATCTCACCGAGTATCCGATCCCGGTTCCACCAGAACAAGTCATCATAAAAAGCTCTTTTGATAAGCATAACTTCTTAGTTGATGAATCCGAAAAGATTCGTGACCTCATGCTATTGACCATTGACCTCGAGTTCTGCAAGGATTTTGAATCCTTGGGGCTATATGAGTTAATTCAGTCGGTTGAAGAAAGGTTCCAAAAACCAATTGAAGAGGAACAAGCTAGGATCTTCAAAAGGCTTGCAGAGTGCGAGCTAAAAGAAGGAAGTAGCATCGATTCGCATGTTCTTCAGATTGAAGCATACATAGGCGAATTGTACAAACTTGGTTATTCCATGAGTCAGTAAATGAGTGTTAACATTCTACTCGCTTCGCTGACTAGTAAGTACAATCTGTTCATTCAGACGTATAGAAAGGAAGACCAGAAAAGGGCTTTCATGGAAATGCGTCCACTATTGACTTTGTAGGAGTCACTCTTGGATAGGCATATCTCCAATGGCCCAGCTACTTCTGGATTAAGTCCAGTGAAAAGACGCAGTAAGAAACGATCCAGATCGTCTGGACATGTCTTAAACTGGGAAGCCACAGAATCGGATACAGTCACCGAAAGATTGGAAGACACTCCAAGGTCAAAATCTTTTGAAAGCTCGGGTATATCTAAAAACCTCAAAACGCATGTTCCATAATTCCTTGATGCATAATGTGATAGTCACATTTTGGTTTATATGCAGGGAATCAGTAGGGTACGGGAATTTGGCGCATAGGAGCACTTTTGGATTAGATTTCCAGCTCATGCAGTTTTGAAGTTTAGTTAGATATTAAAATCTTGTTATTAGCTTATTAGATGCGTATGACATTGTCTATCATATAATACATTGTTTAAGGATTTTGTTTTAATAAAATTGTCGATTTTCTTTTAACACCTGGTTGTTTGAAATTATCCTTGAAATGTTGTATGAATGTGTTGAATGCATGAATAGTAATAACTTAAATGTTGATGCATCCAAAGCGTTTGGATTCAGGAATTGTGTCCTTTGTGATTGTTAATGTAAATGTCATAAGAATCAATTCAACCAAAGATCCAGTTAGACACGACTTTGGAATCATTTGACTTAGAGTCTCATGATGAATTGAGTTCTTAATGTGGCAAGAAATGAATCACTCGAAGATCCAGTTGGACAGGACTTTGGAATCATTTGACTTAGAGTCAGATGATGATTAAGTTCTTTATACAGCACATGTGGCAAGAAATGAATCACCCAAAGATCCAGAGGATAGGATTTTGGAATCAGTTGACTTAGAGTCAAGTGATGATTACAAGTCTTGAGCAGAATTAACAAAGTCATAAATTTACATAGAGATGTAAAAGACATTACGATTAGGAGCAACAAACACATTAGTTACTGTGTATTGCTCGAATCTTCGAAAAGAACACAATTAGTTATTACTTTGCAATATTTGTCAATCGGTATGACGAATATGGTTTCGCTTATCAGAATAAGCGACTGAATTGAAACCTCGAACAATTCAAGGACTTCAAAGGAAGTATAAGATCCACAGAACCTTAGTGACGACATAAACTGAGAAAATGTTTCACAGTTCATTCTCTTCCAAGAACATTAAATGTTATAATGTGTCTTAGGAAAGATGATGGAGCGTTGGTCGAGATAGTTTGATCCTCGATGTATGAGATACATCATCAATTAGTTTCAGATAAATTGAGTACTAATCCAGTCAGAACATATAAACCATATTCCAACCACATCCTAGACTAAGTAGGCCCTACATACACTGTCTGAAATGTGAAGCTGGGATTATCCCACTTGCACATAGAAAGTCCAGGGTCGTGTAGCATTCGTCCAAACCTCATGACTAGCCTGAACCTGATCAGCAATGTCGTTTCACTGGCTATCCCACTGTACCTGTAAAAGAAGAGCTCTAAAGAACTCATGTTCTAAGGAAACAGTGGGAGTTGGGACAGTCCTGAATGAGTAGCCAAATGAAAGAACCTTTAGTCACCACTAGGCTTGGAGCAGAAATCAGATTTCTGTTTTAAAACTGACATAATCTCCTCTTGACTAGTAGTATTGATCACCATCATATGTAGTTGTGATCGGGGTGACATCGATTGGTGGTAAAACACTATAGTTGGTACGGATTAACAATCCGACTGCTTGGAAGGATTGGTGAGCCCGGTTGCTGCCAAACAAAAAAATCTTAGGGCGAGACATAGTCTATGTGAAAAATTGATTGATTTTACACCTGGTCTAAAAACCAGTCGGAGTAATTGAATCATCAAATGAAAGCAACACGGACAAAAACATACCTTCAGAACAAACATCTGGTTGAGTGAGACGATACTCAGAGTTAAGTAATTGATTCCGGGAGAAGCACTCTCAATAGAAGATGAAGTCCGAAAGGATACTGTATGGCACATTATGAGTTGTTAGTGGAGCGCGTGTGGATCACTGGCACACTAATAGGGACTCACAAAGAGTGTGCCAATACAAAGGTACATGGGCCCGAAATTATCCCCACAGGCATCTCGCAAGAAAGGATATTCAGATTCTCAAAATATGCCAAAAGATTGGATTTTACGAAAGGGCTGAAAGATTTCCATTAAGATGTCAGAAAGGTTTGGATTTCAGATTCTCAAAATATGCCAAAAGTTTTGGGTTTTGTGAATAGTCCATAACCGTGTCAAAGCCAGTGGGAGTGTCGTTGTTATCTACTATCACTATATATGTGTTACATATTGTTTCTAGGAAACGTCTCTTATCATTACAAAGTGTAATGACTTGGTGTTAAGAGACGAATCGCTATGAAAGACTTAATAAAGGTACGACATACTCAAGTGGTTGTGAACGTCTATGAGATAGATCAAAACTCTGCCAATATGATCTTGATGAGATTCAAGATGCTTAGCCCCAGGAAAGGAGTTTCCCATCATTGCAAAGTGTGATGATTTGGCATGAGAGATATAAAGAAGGTGCAACATACTCACATAATCCATAGACATCTATCAGATAGATGTTATCATCAGTATAGACCTGGCCATTGTAAGCATGATGTTGGTAAGATTCAAGATGCATAAGAAAGAGTCTCCAAAAGAAAATAGTTATTGAAAGTCGTGACACAAGGATTATAAGTAATCCTAAGATTCCAAAAGGGTTTGGAATAAGATTAGATCGAATTCCACGAGCTTCTTGGATCGATCAAAAGTGTCATGAACATGTCCTGATGACTTAATGCTTAGAGCATAGTGAGTCAGATTCAGGATATGACCTGGCTGGGAATACTTAATGGATTTTGTATATACGTGAGAAATCATTGGAAAATGATTAGGGTGAATGTTAATAGTAATTTGAAAAGAGTTTCAAATAAGTAAAAGGACTTAATGGTTAAAGAGTTTCGTTGGTATTCCGATGGAGCGCTTATGGGTCACTGGCACATCGTAACATCTCGAAATAGTCTTAGGGTGCAGTCATGTGGACTAAAGATCCCAAGAACCATGGAAAGTCACAGTACACATCACCAGAATGGAGATGTTAGTGAGAATGACAGTATGACTAAATTGAGATATCATCGGAAGAATGTCCGATTTGATAAAGTGTATCAATGTAAGACATTTGGATACATAGAAAGAGTGAAAGGTCATATAGACATAAATATATAACATGAATTAAATGTTTAAAAAGAATCTAGAAACCGATAATAGTCTTATGAAGAATCCGACTTGGTGATTACCTCGTGGAGACTTGGTAATAAGCAATAGTAGCTACCAGTCAGATTTATGTTTCAATTTTGCATGTTTCACTTCCTAAATAATTTGATTATTCAAAGGTCCACAGTCGCTCATACTTTTAGGGAGTAAGTATGAACGAAGACTGTCGTGAATTGGTTTGTAGATTGTCTAAGGAATTAGACATTGCAATAAGACTACTACAACGTTCATAAGTACTTGGAAATAGAGATTTGAGTATTGGATAAACCCGCGCTCAATAGATTGCTTCATGGATTACATCACGAGCAATGTTGAGACGATAATATCCTATGATCTTGAAGCGGAGACATATGAGTTGAAATTTGTGAGTCGGTTGTGCATTGATGATGCGTAAACACATCAGTAACTCGATGTTAGAAAACGCATTGTTATGTGCGATTTTTAATGAGTAAAAGACACAAGCATATGAGTCGAAGCTTATTCGTTCCTTGACCCTTATGGGAAAACATATATCTGTTGGCCTCTCGATGATTTTGAAGTTGACTGAAGTGCTGGCCAGCCTGGACTAAATTGATGTGTTCAATTAGAAGTCTCAAAGTCATAAGCAGAATCAGAAATCGGGAAACAGAGTATAGGACAGAGATTGATCTCAATACATGTCTCGTGTCTGAAAATATCTTGTTAGATGAAGGATCATATGATCACTCATCTATGGACAGAACTGACTAGGTTAGAGTTCGGTAGCAGTTTCTAGGAAGCTGCAGGTTGTTTATTAATCAGAAGATGAATTAAAGTCATAGACTTCTCCAAGTGGGAGACTGTTGGATTAGGTGTCTAACCCATGACTTTATATATGTATTTATCTTATTAATTGAAGCAAAGTCCATTTGGGTTGCCCTCATAGCAGGAGGATTGATGTAGAAGTCAATAGAGAGAAAGGTTGATTTATTAATTGTTTAATAAATCAAATAGAAATAAATAAATAGTTTATTAATATATTTAAATGTTAATATATTAATTAGAAACTATAATAATTAATTAGAAATTAATCTAGAATTAATTGGATTTAATTTGGAGATTAAATTAATTAATTAAAAGTGCAGGGACTGGTTTGTATTTATTCAATAGTTGAATAACTGGCAAACCAAAAGCCAGGGACCAAAAGTGGCGTCAAATGAGGAGGCTCCCTCATAGATGGCGAAACCCTAATTAGGGTTTAAGAGATCTGGTCCAAGTGGTCAACAGGCTTGCCTACTAAGGAGGCTCCTCTAGGGTTTCAACTGTAACCATAGGAGGCTATAAAAGGAACCTCCTCGCTCCTCCTTTTCTGCGCCAACTTCAACATAAGATTACTCTACTGATTTCTATCCTCCATTGCTTGGGTGTGACTCTATTTGAGGCAGGACACTTATGCTGCTAGCTTCTGGATCAAGAATCAAAGGTTGGTTCTTCTGATTTATTCTTTAGAAATAATTGTTGGCCTTTAGGTTTTTATTATATGTTCATAGTAGAAAAACATAGATCTTATTTAGGGTTGCATGCGAACTTAGGAATTTTCTAGTTCATAGTTTGTGCAAAACCTTCATATATATCATTCTTAATAAAACATTGCTCTTTCATTATAACTAAAGCAGAGAGCTACATTCAACTTATCATATAAACACGAAAAGCATACATTAAATGATTCTTTCTCATTTTCCTTCAAGATACCACATCATTGAAGTTGGTATATTCCTTTGATGTTTATGTGACTAATTTGACCATATCATATTCAAATCATATTTGAACCGATGATGTTAATATGATATTGAACTATTGTTTAGATGTTTATTGAGGTTCACATTATTATTCTTATAAAGAGGACAAGTCTCCAAGATAGAATAACTCATTTTGAATATGAATACAATCTTCTATGAAATGATTAATTGAATGTCAATCTATCATTCAACATGCAACTAAAACAACCCTCTAGTCGAAACAAAATCTGAAAAAACATTGTTCAAAACATTGTTTTCAAACTACAAGGCATTATGGTTATAACTTACAAAAGCTTAGACTGCACTCTTGCTTCCTTTTGCTCATGTTGATTATGACGTTGCTTGTTTTTCAGCTGCTTAGGTTTCTTGAATATTTGTAACGTTTAATAATGGTAAGTCCTACACTTAGCATCAAATGCACAAGTGTGTATATAAGTTTTATGTCATGGATACTTGAAGTGCTTCTCATGAGCATCTTCATGTTAAATTCAATTTATAGAACAATTATCAATTTGACAATCAAGAGTTCCACATTCATTTCACATAATGTTTTGGAAACCTCTCAGTCATCCTTAAGGTTTGGGCTTCTGGCAACCAGTTTGCCTTTCCATTTAACATTCTTTTCTCTAGCCTTAGATTTAAGGTTTTTGGGTTTGTTGGAATCTATCTTCCATAATAGTGAGCATAATGAATGTTCTTCTCAATGGTTACAAATTTCTTATGTAACTTTGAGCTGAGTTTCCTCTAACATCCAAGTTTATGTGCTCTATCAATGGATAGCATGACTTGGGTAATTAGTTATGGATAAAGTAAAATTATTTGATACAGGGCATCCAAATCTATGACTCTTCATTTTAAGAATATAAGAGCTCACATCTTGGTCTTCCTCTATTTTATACTTGTGTAATGCATGAATCGTTTCGAAAAAATCAATCTTTTCTTTCCTTGGAGTAACTCCTCTAGAGACATCATTAATTTAAATGTCATGTAATGTTCCATATCCTTCTCAAGGTCTAGAACAATTAAAATAAGCACAAGGCATGAAAGTATGTTGTTATTTCTTTCAATTAGAGGAAAGTAACATGCCATAGATGCATGAAAGCAAAACATGAAAGCGTTAATCGTAATATATAAAAGCCAAGAATACACTGGATATACGAGATTATAGTAGCTTTTTTAAGGCATGTTGAAACAAAACAACAAATATTTGTTCATACACTTCATAGAGGGGCAAAATGGTTAAAAACAGCCTCAACCGACTATATAATTTTAGAATGTAAAATTTTTTATTTTAGAAAAATCACAAAATACAAAAAAAAAGACGGTTAGTAAACCGCATCGAGCCTATAACGCTTCATTCTCGAGTTTACTTAACGAATGAAAGGGGAAGAAAGGGAGGGGATGGTGTGTTCTTGAGTTTTTATGAGAAGAGAAAAGAAATGATTGATGTGTTCTTGAGTTTTCTTTAAGAAGAGAAAGGAGAGGGAGGGGAAGGGAAGGATGCCTAATTTATGCTTACATACAATCTGCCCAACTTTAGGTAAATTGGGAGGGATTCCATCTCTTCTCCTTCCATTTCTTTTCACCCCCTTTTCCTTGACCTTCCTTCATTTCCCTTCACATCCCTTCCTTTCATTTTCTTTCCATTTTTAAATCGAGAACGGAGCGTAAATGTCCCCAAAAAACCGCTTCTTATTGACAAACCTACCAACCGGTATTAATGGGTCAAACCATATTAGACCCGACCGGTCCTTGTTTAAATGCACCTGGGTCCAAACCGGTTAATTGGTTCCTTTGTGCGCCACCACTAATCCCATTGAAACCTCCGGCTTTATAAGGTTCCCATTGAGGACCCTACATGCATCGCATTGTTTAATCATCTCAATAGATTGTCCTTTTAATACCACTGTATGTTGCATAACGTTCGATTTCGATAGTTAGTTGCTCTGATAAGACTCTTTTAGCCGATTATGGTCCTATTTTAGGGATTAGGGGCACTCTTCCATTGTAATAACTTCAAATTAGTTCATACGTTGCCATCTTTCAACTACTCATATGTAACCTAATTTGGATATTTTGATAATTATCATCAGTTAGGTTAAAAATGTATTTTACCATCGATTCAAAATCTTAACAATAATTGGTCTAATTAGAACCAATACAATGTATAGAGTTTCAAATACTTTTTTGGAATTTCTCCAACCGAATGTGATATGTGTTTTCTCAGAAGTTAAATCACATATAAATATTACATCTGTCAGTTTTTATGGTAAAGATTCATGTCTTCACCGTCAAAGTTCGTAGGCATATTTTGAAACTCAAATAAGCAAAGAACTCAAAACATCTATTTAGAACTAGGTGTTTTCTATTTTGAAATCCAAAAACATACAAGTTTTGGTGTTTCGACACTTCAAACATTGCCGGCTAAAATAATAACTTCTGGGAAATTCTTGACCTTCTTTTAAATTTCAATTGAAACATATTCCATAGTCAAAGCCAAACTTCTTTTTGTGAAATTCACATCAGCTTTCTTAATCGTCCATACGGCCCTTTAAGGCATATTTTGTTCTCTTCCCTTTAAGGCAGGGCCTCCTTGGTTGGACAATATACAGGGTGGTGGGCTGGTGGCCTTGATATACCAGCAAATCTGCTACCAGATTCTATACTTTTAGAAGCAAACTCCCAGAAAAGATCTTAAAAATTGGTATTTTCCTCTTTATAACATTTAATAACGTTTCGTGCATCAAATGAAGGTCTCGCCTTTTACCAAGTGCAAGGTTATTTGGTAAAGTGCTAATTTTTTTATTGCCAACAGAGATGAATTTTGTTGAAGAATTTGATGCCAGTGGCTTTTCGGATTCACTTCCATTTTGTTTCTTGAAATATTTTCACCGAGTAGGAATATTCTCTCTTGGTTTCTCTGACACCAACTCATCACTTGTGGTTCACTGCATAAAATCAGCAACATAGTTAGACCTATGGCTAGCATAAGACTGAAGAGCTTTTCCTATTTGATTAAAAGCATTTATGTTCAAGCAGGTTCCCAAAACTTTTGAATATAAAAAAAACACTTATATACTAAAAAAAAACATTTTATTTTGAAAGTACTATGTTATTAGTTAACTTTTTTGCAAAGTTCAATGCTAAAATTGACATTTTACCCAAAAAATGTCATATAAATGAGCTTTAATGTAAAAAAAATATAAATTTCGGGATCATTTAAAAAGATTTCGAAAAAAATCATGTTTTCAAATTACGATGCTATTAATAAACTTTTTTGCAAAGTTCAATGCTAATTTTTCTAGAAAGATGTATGGCTAAAGACATGTGATCACCAATTTTTTGTTTGACTAATGTCATTTTTTTACTAAAGATATAAAAAACCTATTCTTTTATAAATTCAATTTTATGTCTACTAATGAACTTATTCTTTTATAACAACATCTTTAAAATTAGTTGAATTCACATCATATTATGTGGCATCACATACACCATATGAGGACATAGTCTCTGATCTTCAATGAGTGTTCATCACTGGTCCTTTATGATACTTTTTGTTTTGTGTTTTATAGCCCTAATATTCAAAACTTATATTTTTTATGCTTTCCCCTTTATTAGATCTCTACGTGGTCTTAGTCTATCGATTAGTGTGCATGGCCTTATGCACGTCTTAATTAATCCAATGTAAAAATAATTTTAGAAAAATTCTACTCCTATCGCTTGCACATGCAATTATTTCATAATTAAAACCAAACATATGCTTTTGGCCCACAAGGACTAAGCCTATTAATCAGGAGTGACCGTGGACCAAACGTATGCTTTTGGCCCACGTTCATTGAGACTCCCTTAGAATTTCCTAGGAACTTCCTAGGAACATACTCTAATGGAAGCATTTTATAAATATCATTGTGAATAAATTTTCTGACCTAGACCTAAGTGATATTGCCATTTTTTATACATATTTTATTCAATATCAAGATACTATAAGCTGCATTTTGGTTAGAAAACGAGATATAAGGCATTTAACGGTTTGTAATTATTGTTTAAAGACTTTTGACATTTTTGGAGCAAAGGAAGTTGAGAATGGACATTCTGAAAGGAAAAGACGATGCGTCCAAAATTTTGCACGAAACGTAGAAGGATAACGATAAATCGCGATAACGATGCCCTACATGTAGAAGGATAACGACGATGCATCCAGAATTTTGCACGGACTGATATGCAGCAGGAATATGAAGGATCAGGAGTAGAATTGTTAGGTTATCAGTTGGTTTGCTTTACTCTCTATATTTAGCAAACTTTATGGTTTAGTTTTGTATTCTAGTTCTAGATTTGAGTTTATACCTCTTTGTTCTTAATTATATTTGATGAACCCTAATTTTATCATTTGATTGATATCTAGTTATTAACAATTCTTCAATTTATCATGGTTTCTTAATTAATGAACCATATGCGTTAAAGTTTTAACTTTTATAGCTTGTTGCTGAGTAATTATAGTTGAGATGACCATTCTAATTGAATTGTTTGAATCATGTTTGTTTATGACCATTAGACAAATGTGACTAGTGACAGATTGAATCATAGGGTTAGGTTATAAAAAGCTTGAGCTTTAGTATGTAAGAATAATTGCATTAGATAACCATTTCGTGCAATACATTAATCATCATCACATTTAAGATTAATCACCAAGTTAGGACTTCTATGATATGAACTTAAAGACTGATAATAGATATAAGTAGTTTGCATGACCATTGTGATTAGGATTCTTTAGAATCATAATATAGTAAATGGACTAATGGAACTAATCAACTTGGGAATTAATGAACATCCATTTTTTATTGTTTGCTTTTGGTTATGTATTTATATTAAATTCCCCTTTTTGTTTTATGTTTAACTAATAATCAAATACTTCATAAATATTTAATAAATATTCAATAAGTACCAACTGGATAAATGTGTGACCCTATAGGATCATATGTAATTAGTAATATCATTCTATAATCAGCATAAAGATCCAACAGCATCAATAGCGGGATCCTCAAGAAGAGTCTAATCGAGAACCCAATCTTTCTTATCGTACCTAAGGGTGATCATCAGAGAAAGGATCCGGTCCAAGTAGTTGGGTCTTGTCAACTTATCCTTAGAGAGGATTTGTAAAAGTGAGAAGTCTATAAGCAAATTTGAATTTGTGTTTGGAGCCATCTATAGGAAAAGTAGAGTTTTAGTTAGATGGATTCATCCTTAAATGTTAATTACCTATAAAATAATTTTACTAAGGCTAGGATCCATATTTCACTTCCGTATGAAGAGGTATGTCATAATCACACCAAGAAGCTATTTAGGTAGGCAATACTCTTTGCCAATTTCAATACCTATTAAACTGCTAGATCTTTCAGGATTCGTTGACTTTAATCAGTGACAAGTTTAATCCATTTATTCTCATCCTTTCCCATAACGGGTATGCCGCAGATAACAGGTTTAGATGGTAAATCGGCCATGAAAAACCACGTGACACCTGACTTATTATTCATGAGTTATCACGTGTATCGTATAATTTTGGTTAAATCCTATCTGACGCATTGGCTATGACACTTCCCAAGTTGGAAGGAGTCCAGTTAAATGTGTGGCTTTTCATGGATAGCATAAGATCTAATTTTCATAAAACAGGATTTTGTTTCATTCAGTTAAAACATTTTAACCATTTAGAAAAAGTTTAATTCCTTCAACTTTATTTTCTTGGGTTTTCAATTTTAATTTAAGCAATAATGCAACAAACAAATAAACAGAAGACATTAACGGTAACATTTGCGTTGAATCCTATGCGTTTTCCCATGATTCGACATGAGAAAAATGTGGTCAAATCTAGGGCCTAACAACCATAAGGATGCGCTAGCTGCTCTTGCTTTGCCATCATGCTCCAGTGTCTCCAGTCCAATCTTCATTTTTTACATTAACTATACTAATACATTTTTCCTAACCAATCTATTACAATTAAAATTAAAGGAAAAAAATTACATATAATGAAAAACAAAATGACACGCAGGTCGCAAACCAAACAAGCAAAATAACCAGCCATACATCTCAACATACAACGCATCAAAATATTGTAGTAATCAATCTAAATTAAACTATTTAATTTAATGTAATTGCTTTGATCCATTTAAGCTTCTATTAATTATTTATCCACTTTAAAACATCTTTTAAAAATATGTTTGTAAGAAGTGTCATGTTCAAGTATCGCGACGCGATGGACAACCTGTAGCGGCGCTACAGATTGAGGTCTCACGATTTTCAGAAAAGACTATCATGATAATCGTGATGCTATAAGCTGATAGTAGCAGCACAAAGCAGCAGTTGATTACGATCAACTTAGAAAGATACCGACACAACAACCTGATGATCGTGACATGATAAAATCTGATGATCGTAACCCACATAACAGATCGCAACGTGACAACCAGACGATAGCGGCACTATCAACGAACAGTTTTACCGATTTTTTAAAAACGATTTTTAATAAAATATAATGGATCAAAACGACTTTTAATAGTGTAAAACCATGATCAAGTGGATTTGATACCAATGTTGGAATAAGATAACACAATAATCATAAACAGCAAAAGCAAAATAAACGATTGTATTCCACCACTGATCACAAGATCACGCACCTTTTGCAGTGTAAACTGGAAGAATGATCAAGGAATGCGTCGATGCAGATATGAAGTATCTACGATAAATAAGGCCTGGAACCTCTCTGATAAAATCGCATCCAAGACGAAGATTCAACACCCGTTAGAGTAGTATAACACTTTGCTTGAAGGTTTAACAATGTTTCCATAGGGTTTATGAAGAAAATTGACCAACTACTGGGGGGAGATATGGACAAGTTTTAGGGTTTTTGGTGTCATTAATTCGATAACTATGATGAGTATGTATAATACCCATCATCTTTATATTATCCCCTTGTGGATAAAGACTTTTAAAATTCAAACAGTTGATATTTTCACTTAAGTCCTTTATCCTATTTTAGATTCTAATTAACATACATTTACTTTGATATATTAATAAACTTAGTCCCTCATGTTTGCTTTCGATCTCTTTTAGCTAAATCATCTATTGCGTGTAACCGAAAAGAATCTTACTGTATATATAGTATTACGAACTTGTTATAACCATGGGCACAGAACCAACACGAATGTCTACAGTAATAATTTTCTCACGAGACTACTACACAAAAATATCAACATACAGTTACAAAAATATTATGCCAACTCACCAATAACAATGTATGTTTAAAGCATATTATTTGGAAATAACAAGTTTACATCAAAATACCAAATTGATATTTGTATTATACATACATTAGAGATTTAATGGTAAATGATATTTACTTATCCCATACATTACCCATCCTATACATTGGATGTTCTTCGTTTCCAAATGAAATCTAATTGTTATAGGAAACTATTCATCACATAATTAAGAAACCAAATGTAAAAAAACAATTTGTCAAAAAAAAAGCCATTCGTTCCGGCTGTATTGTACTAGCACGGTACTAATCATCTACACGTGCAACAGTGAATTTATTAAAAGCAATTTACTATTTCACTAATTTTTTCCAATTATTTGGTCCTAGTTCCTACACTTTAATGCTTAGGTTATCCGTCTCTCACCACCTCTTATATTTTTCCTACCACATCAACACCACTCATTACTCATCTCATCCCAATAAATGATCACTCATTATTTCCTCTTACTTTTTAAATTATATATATATATATATATATATATATATATATATATATATATATATATATATATATATATATATATATATATATATATATATATATATATATATATATATATATATATATATGTGTGTGTGTGTGTGTGTGTATGTGTGTGTGAGGAGAAAATGAAACTATTTCCTCACACGATGAAAACCACTTTGAGGGGGAGAAAAGTGAGAGGTGGTGTTCCCCTCACCTCCCCACACTTTTTCCTCGTATACATACCGGTGAGGCTTGTTGAGTTCTACTTATATGGGAAGCGGATGCAAAACTAATCTTGAGGGGGAGTTACTCTAAGGCTATGTTTGGCAGATTAACTTAATAAAAAAAATTATTGTGTTGTTATTGCGTGGTTAATAATTTGCGTGGCTATTGCGTGGTTAATGAATTGCGTACTTATTGCGTGGATAAATCTCCGTAATATATTGCGTGGTTATTGCGTGTCAAAATCCTCGTTGTAATTGCGTGGCTAAAAATGCGTGGCTATGGTGTGGTTAACGCGCATGGTTATTGAGTGGTAAAAAGGCGTGGATAATGCGTGGTAAGCTGTGCGTGGCTTTTGCGTGGTAAACTTGCGTGGCTAAAGCGTGGTTACAATTTAGACACAAAGGGTTTTTCCACAGGTCAGTTTTCGTGGCTATTGCGTGGCTATTCGGCTTTTGCCACACAACTGCCACACAAATGTGCATGGTTAACCCCCCTATTTTCTAGTAGTGGGCTAACTGAAAAACTAGTTGAGCTGAAAAACTAGCTGATAATAAATGATGTTTGGTAAAAACTATCTGATAAAACAAGTTGAAATTGTAAAATGACATAAAAGAACATGCACAAAATTAATCTAACATTATAAGAAAAAAAACATAATACATTAAATTAAATTAAAGTAAATACTAAATAAAAGTTTTCTGATTTTTATTTAAATTTTCTTGCATCCCATATCATATTCATAATATTATCACGAAGTTCTCGCATCTCGTGACGTGACTGTTGAAAATAGAAATCAAATTTGTAGATAAATGTTTTATCAGTACGTATAGTACGTATATATTGAAGGGTAAATTTGGAATATTTGAAAAAGTTATTTTAAACGTTACTCATATTAGCATTTTAAAACGCTAGCTTATATGCTAGTTTATAAGCTATTTTTTGGCCTGCCAAAGCATATAAAGTGAAAAAAAAAAACTCAAACAAAAACTACCTTACAAGACAGATGTGGCGTGCCAAACATAGCCGATAAAAGAGGATCTAGATGTAACAACAAACACAATTGGGTAAAACCCTCTTAGGCCATGTTTGACAGACTAACTGAAAAACTTGCTGCTAGCTGAAAAACTAGCGGTAGCTAGAAAACTAGCGACTAACTGAAAAACTAGCTGAGCTGAAAAACTAGCTGATAATAAATGACGTTTGATAAAAACTAACCGATAAAACTAGCTGAAAATCGTAAAATGACATAAAAGGACATGCACAAAATTAATACAATATTATAAGAAAAACCATAATACATTAAATTAAATTAAAGTAAATACTAAATAAAATATTACAGATTTTAAAATAAATTTCTTACATCCCATATCATATTCGCTATATTATCACGAAGTTCTCGCATCTCGTGACGTGACTCTCGAATGTTCGCATGATTAGATATTGAACGGTTGTTTTGTTCTTCTAAATTTATGTAATCAAAATGTTGTTTAACGATGTTGAAAAACATATATGTCGAGTCATTCCTTCGAATATAGTTATGAAGGGTAAAGGAAGCGTAGATATATGTTAATTTGGAATAAAGAAAGCGTAGATAATATTTGGGATAAATGAAGTGTAGATAATTTGGGATAAATGAAGCATATCCAGTGTAAGGGTAAAATGGGAACATTTTGAAACAGCTACTCAAAACGTTACTATTAGTAACGTTTAAAAAACCTAGCTTGTTAGCTAGCTTATAAGTTAGTTTTTGGATTCCCAAACATGTCAAACTAAAAAAGCTCAAAAAAACGGTAGTTTATACGCTAGCTATGGTGCGCCAAACACAACCTAATTGGTTCTTAACTCGCGTTTTATAATAAAAATATGTAGTTTCCTTTTTTCTTTTTCTTTTTATTTTTTTAAATGTAAGGACGTTTCTAGGATGATGGACACCTTTAACCCAAAACTTTTAAACCTTTGTCAACTTTTCCTGGGATTGTTAATTTCTATGTGTTATTATTAGGAAATATGCTATTTTTTGCTAAGTATCGACGAATATATATTAATTATATAAGTGTACTTTGTAATTAAATACAATGACGTTTTAGTTTTGTTCCTTTGTGAAACTCTTTCAATATATATAAATCTATATGCTTATTTACTATTATGTGTTATTTTTACAATATTTATAGAGGTTGTCTGAAAAGTATATTTGCTACCTTTTAATTAAAAGCGATAGTGTAGTCACCTTTACGAGAGGGAAATAAATATGAACATAAGGGTGTGGCTAAATTTCTATTCTTTTTGCAGCCGAGAATAACTGAATACGTACTCTTGGACAAAAATTCTACTTTTGTCCAAGAGTACCTTTTAATTAAAGCGATAGTGTAGTCACCTTTATGATGGAAATAGATTAATAGATCGAGTCTTGGAAAATATTAGGATATTTTTCTTGGGAGTTAATGAGTTACCAACATTCATCTTTTAATGATTAAATATTTAAATTATGCTTATAAATCGTAATATGACGTTGAAATTGTCTACCAAGTTATGTTAAATGAGATTCTTAATTCCAATATCAATTTTAAGGGTTATACAATGGACAAATTGGATAACATGTCAAAATATATATAGGTTATTGTCGATTTCAGTACCTTACCTAACACACTCTTTATCTGATTTTTTATGTTTTTGTTATAAATAATTAATGTTTTAAATGTGAAGTCACAAAACAATATTATTCCCATTATATGTAAATCGATTTAGAAGGTTTAACGCAACTACTACTCCATCAAAGGAAAAACAAAAACAGTCAAACATCGACTAAATAGACCGTGTGCGTCATTCGATATTTAATATGTTTCATGGTTACTAAAATCTTTTCGTTTTGTCAAAGATAAAATACATACAAATAAAAACTATGACACAATCCACCTAACTCGTGATGCCACTCACAATTTTCCAGTAAGTACATTGCCTTGAGTGAGCATTTCCTAAAGTACGATGCCATAAACTGCAGCCACCATATGTATTCTTTTAACAGAAAAAATGCTAATGCTTGGACTTGGACTTGAACATTGATCTCTGTAATACAGCACAAAATCTTTCACCAAAACAAACTATTCCATGCAAACCGAAAGAAAATAATGGCCGGAAAAACCTATTTGCCGCCACCGCATTCGTCACCCCCGTATTGCGTGGGTATTCCATTAGTATGTATGGATATATGTATGTATGTATGTATGTGTGTGTGTCTATATATATATATATATATATATATATATATATATATATATATATATATATATATATATATATATATATATATATATATATATATATATATATATATATATATATATATATATATATATATATCGCATCTAACGTGCATACTTAGATAAATTCACTTAAAAAAAACTTGTAATATTTCAAATCAATGAAAATATTTGAACAAAAAAATAGTCATCTTCTGGTTAGAGGAAACCAACGTTCATGAAAAGAAGACTGGTGAGACACCATATAAATTAGAAAAACAAGCACAATGGCCACACCCCAAGGAGACCCTCCGGCTCGATGAAATGCATCTTTCTCAGGCAACGGCACCAAGGATGGGAACCACGGCCTTTCACCACTAGAAAGCCAGTGTACAAGAAGCAAAAGCACCACAGGAATGAGCATGAGGAAGATCTTCAAGTTGTACATGAACCTCTCAACCTTCGGCTCATAGCTGATGTACCAAGTGAAGCACAAGAAGAGGAAAACAACACAAAGGAAGAAGAAGAAGTGGATAGGAATGGATAGTTGTCGGATATACTCATAATACGATAGATTTTCATCGTTGTTGTACCTAGTCATGTCTGTGAGAAGTATTGATGTAATTGTTTTGCTTTGGAAATGAGAGATAGAGTGGGGTTTATGGATCGACTAGCGATGTCTATTGAGAGATAGATCGAGGAGTAAAGAATATTGTGTATTTATAGATGAAAATACAATCACAAAACAATCATATTTGTCTACAACGTAACTTAAATTAATTATCATAATGAAAACGACCGTGTGTGTGTGTGTTTGCTTGACATTGGGAAAGTAGAGACTTTTATTTTGGTTAAAGGGATTCCATTTATCAAGTAGGACTTGTAGGTGTTTCGAGGCTTTGAGATTCTCACGATATGGTTGTTGACCAATGAAATACTGCCACCCAACACCGACCATGGGACATGAACCTTGGAGTATTGATATAACAAAGAAGAAAATTATAGTAAATGGTGTGTGTGTGTGTGTGTGTAGGGGTTTGGAAGGGCATGGCGCGTGTTTTCTTGGTTTAAAGTATGTGAGATGACCTAATTTTGGAGAACGTAGCATAATTAAGTTACATATTATTGTTATTTTATTTTATATATAAATATGGTTTAATAGAAAAGTCATAAAAAAACATTCTATGTTGTTTTTTTCGGCATTTATGAGCCGATATACAGAGTCTTGTCCTTCGTGTATCCAAGGCGAGCCTACACTTTACATAAGGGTGTCCGTGGACACCCCTTTGTTGTTAAGTTCTTTTTACAAATTATATCATATTTTTAAATGGACACCTGATAAAACTTTGGTTGGACACATGATAAATTTTAGATGGACATTGCAGCAACAAAATAAAAGGTTTTAATACGTTTTACAGTTTTGATATATATGTTTGACCCAAAAAATTCTGAGAAAAGGAATACAAACTTAACGGTTGTTAACAAAAATAAATAATTCTTTCTGCAAGTAAGAGATAAAACTTATCACCATATATTTTGAATTGTGATATTTTAGGTTTGAAAATCAAGATAAAAATATTGCCCCCGCCTTTAGCCCATCATCGATCTCTGATGCTGTCAACTAATCTCCTCTTTCGTGTGCCCTAATCTTCTCTCAATCTTATTTCTTTGTCTTCTTGAGATAACTGTAAGACTTTTTTTCTATTATTGTTTCTTAAAAATGAAATAATAGTTTGTTGCAACTTTCAATTGAATCATGGTTTTGATATTTAAGTAGCTTATTGTTTGTTATATCTTCTCATAAATTACAGTTTTATGATATTTTAGTAAAAGGTCTATGTAATTATTATATTAATAGTCACCTAAACTATTGTGTAAAAGAAAGAAAAATAAAAGGGGTTTGATGAGGGATGACGGTGGTTACTCAGGAGCAAACTTCTACTATGTTTGCAACTTTCAATTGAATCATGGTTTTGATATTTAAGTAGCTTATTGTTTGTTATATCTTCTCATAAATTACAGTTTTATAATATTTTAGTAAAAAGTCTATGTAATTATTATATTATATTATTTTTCATTGTTAATCTACATATTTTATATTAATGGTCATATTTTGTAATTTTTAATAAAGATTTTAACTTCCTCTTTGATACGACAAGAATTTAGACTAATTTGATTTTTGCACTTTGAATATGTTGTTACTTGTTTATGATCATGTCTTAAACAGTGTCCTTGTATTGCTCACACATTGTTTCATATAGCTTTATCGATTTGTTTATTTGTCATCTCAATTAAGTTGGACACACCTGAGTTTTTATTCTAGATTCGCCACTGGACTGTATCGTCCAAATGTTAATCAAGTATATAAGACATTGAATGTAGGCGAGCGATATTAAGCCAAGTGGCCATGAAAAGTCTAATCAACTCTCATTTTTCAATTTAATTCTATTTATCTTCATTTCCATTCTCTTCTTTAATTTCATTTATTGGTACCGAACATTCTTTAATGATTGAGTCATTAACTATCTATATATGTAAGTTTATGCAAATTGCCACCATGGAAGAAACCCATTAGGGACACTCCTTATTATGTTCTAGATGGCTCCCGTGATCGAATGCAAGCTCTTGTGAAATTCCATATAGATGTTTCAAAGTACAAAAATTGTACGTTGATTATTGTTCCACGGTTTACCTCTCACATATCGGGTCATGAGAATAGAGATGACAAAGGAGATGTGGATCCCAGTCGTCATCCTCATTCACGTCCCCGTCTCTATTACAAAATATAAATGGATCATCGTCCCTATCTGCAATGAGGAACGGAGATCCCCTTTGGGAATGAAGAATTTTCCCTGTTAAAAATTAACTCTTTTATGTATCCTCATGATATGATCAGAAACTTTAATCAACCAAATATTGTTATATCACATGAAGCCATAAAAGTGCATATGTAAAAAATCTTATTTGGCTACTTAACAAAATATATACCGGAAACTAAATGATAATATTAAAAACAATACATAAACAGTCATTTTTCAACTTCATAATCATATAATAGATAACTAATATATTAATAACTTTGCATTACATTAATAGTGTAATATAACTTATATAATTATTAAATATTATAAATTTTGAGTTCGCACACGGGCTCAGATTCCGGGTCAGGTTTAAGATCGGGTTTGAGGACAAATGGCATCTTCATCATTGTCTCTATCCCTGTCTATTAATTCGGGGATTTCCCACCCCGATCAATGACAACGCCTAGTAATATAACATATTTTAATCGTTGTTGAGCCCTATTCTTAGTGAAATTATATCATATACATCGTGGTATTCTCACTTTTCGTGCCAGCACTTGTTTGGAAAGAAATAATGAAAACAGGGACCAAAAGCGTGCAAATTGGAAGAAGTTTGAAGATCAAGGCAAAATCAGGAAAAGACATACGCGCGCCGCGGAAATCATCAAGGCGCGACGCGGGTATGAGGCGGTGGAAAGAATTCAAATTCCGATAAAACGGGGATAAACCCCTACACGCGATGCGGGATCCATCAATGTGCGGTGCGGTCTCGAGATTTTTGCAACTATAAATAGAGGCTTTTAGGTCGAAAAAACTAGCGAAGACCTGGTGTGAAATCGACCCCCAAGGCTCTTTGACTCCGAGATTTAGCTTCAAGAACCATCTTTTGGTATTTTTATGTTTTTATCTTTAATTTTCATTTAGTTTAATAGTTAGTAATCATTGGCTAGTATATTTGGGAGTGACAACCATTGATATTTAGTCTTTGTTTCTGATTTTGGATCTTTTGGTTACTGTTTTGTATCATTGGATCTAAGTTTTGAGTTAATGAATCATTTGGTTACAAGTAATTACCTTTTTTCGATGTTTTATGCTTGTGAATGAATCATTGGATGTTTGGATTGTGTTTGATGTTGATTTGACCTTGATTGTACTGAATCCCAATTCTGATTTCAGTACCAATTAGGGTTAGTTATCGATTTGGTTGATAGTTTAGTTCATGCTTGCTTGGAACTGTTTATTTTATGCTTTTTGGGATTAGTTGTCAAAAGTTAGGAACTAAGTCCTCTGACTGTAGCGTGACACTGCAGTTGTTAATATGTCACATGTATCGACTACGTAACTCCTGTGGATCGACCCTGACTTCCACTGTGCTAAGTGAGAGTGAGGTTTATTTTCTTATTTTTCACCGCATGACGACCACTGCGATGTCAAATTTTGGCGCCGTTGCTGGGGAGTTGTGAGCTTGAGAATACTTGATTTGTAGGACTTTTTAGTTTTTGATTTTGGTTAGTGAGTAATTTTGGTTTTTGATTTTTCGGGCGTGTTGCATTAGTGCATGCGTACCCGTAGGGGTGAGCAATTATCCCCTTTGCATTTTGACTCAGATATTGAGCGAACTGCGCGCAAGATCCGTGCACGTAGGCGTTTAAATACAATGAGTTTTAGTAATGTCAGTAATAGTATAGTGAGTGTTGCCCAGGAACCCTCGGGTGAGGCAACGGGATGTCATTTATTCCCCCGGTTTTAGAATTCCACATTGGGAGGACGAGTGCTACTGGTGGTGCAGCTTCAGCCCCTGCACCTATACCTTCATGCACTCCACCATCGATTCCACCATTTCAACCTTTATCCCAACCACAATCCACAAACCCATTTACATCTGCCATGTCTTGGGGAGCGCCGACCCGTGATGGCACCCCAATACCTAGACAGCAGACACCCATTTCTCAACCAGTACTTTTTAAACCACAAACCACATTCCAGCCTATACCACCGCAACAACAATATCAACAGCAACCACCTCAGCAGCAGTACCAGTATCAAGAGGCTGAGGAGAGGTATGATGAAGAAGACGAAGGATGGATTCCACCAGCACCTCAGCAACCATGGAACCGAGGTCGGGGACCTCCAAGAAGAGCACAACAGCATCAACCACTACAAGGTCAGCAGATATATAATGATCATCACTTTTACGGTAATCCTGCTCAACCCTTGTATTTTGCACAACCGAGGGGGCAATCAGTTGCATCGCACTTCCAGCTACGGGAGTACGATGACTCGTCGCCCATTTACATTCCTGAGGATATAGAATCTTAAGTAGAAATTAGGCCTCAGTTGTTAGGGATATTACCGGAATTTAGGGGGTACAAACAGGATGACCCATACAATCACTTGTATGAGTTTATAGCAATAGCCAATGCTAACACCACTAGGAACACTAATAAGAACATTTTTAGACTAAGATTGTTCTCATTCACTCTTAAAGACAAAGCCAAATATTGGTTTACGTCTTTGCCATCGAATAGCATCACTACATGGGACCAACTCAAAGCTAAGTTCTTACAAGAGTTTTATCTGGCAAGAAAAATCAGGAGGGCCATTCAGGATTTACAGCAGAAGCCTGGAGAAGCTTTTCATGAAGCATGGGATCGTTTAAAGGAGTTGATGAGGTCATGCCCTCATCACGATATTCCAAAGTGGCAACTGGTCAAGTTATTCTTTGAAGGAGCAAGTGAGACGAACCAAGCTATGATTAACGCATCATCTAGTGGCACTATTATGATGCAAGACCCGGAGGAGGCTTGGCGATTTTTGGAACAGTTAAGTAATGGTTCCAAGGAGAATTTCTCTACAAGAAAGACGGTAGGCACAGCTGCAGCAATAGGAGCCGATGCCGACTGGAAAAAGGATGTAAAGAAGGAGATAAGCGAGCTCAATAAGAAATTTGATAGGCTTGTGTCTACTCTGCATAATGGACCTCAGAGTCAGCCACAAGGAGGTCAAGGAGGACCAAAGACTCAAGAAGCAAATCAAGTCTATGGTTAGGGTCAAGGTCAATATGGCAATGGACGACCCTACAGACCATATAACCAAGGTCAGCAGAATTTCAATAACCAGAGGCAGAGCAACTACCAAGGGCAGTCATCCAACCCGCGCAGGCAGCATCAACCATCGAACAGTAATGGCAATGGAAATGGTAGCAGCAACAATAGGGGGCCCAATAACTCCAACAACAATGCCCCAGGGACGCAGGAGGATCTCGTCGCGAAAATGTATGAAATGTTCAACACAACACAACAGCAATCGCAGGCCAATGCGAAAGCTATCGTCAACATGGAGAGGCAAATCGCCCAAATGGCAGAAAACCAACGAAAAAGAGATAATGGGAAGCTGCCAAGTACCACAAAAGTCAATCCGTCCCATGGTCAGCGGGCCGGAAAGGAACATGTCAACACTGTCGAGGCTGAATGGAGGAAAGTCACCCTGGAAGATCTGCTACAATCTAGAAATGATGCAGAGAGTAAAGAAGAAGACGTTAAGGAAGAGGTGGAGAGTGAAAAGGAGAATAGGAAAGATATGGAATTAAAGGAAATTCCTGTTGAGAAGGAAACTCAACCAAAGGAGAACAAGGATGGCCAAGAGGAAAAGCAGCCGATAATAGCTGGAATTAAACAAAGGAAGAAGGACAAGAAGGGAAACAAAACGCAGGAAGCGCCAAAATCGCCGGGCAATCAATGAATCAACCTTTGTGGGATGAACTTAAGAATGCTCCTGAGGATACAAGAATTCTTCAGGAAATGTGTGAAAAAAATGGAAAAAGCAAGACTCCCACACCTGACACTGTGAGGTTGACAATTAAAGCTAGTGAGGCATTGTTGGGAACACTGCCTAAGAAAGAAAAGGATCCTGGCTCACCACTGATCACTGCTACTGTAGGAGATGCGGTCATTAGGAACACCTTGCTGGATTTGGGAGCAAGTGTGAATGTGCTACCGGGATACTTGTATGATAAATACAAGAATGAGGAATTAGAGCCGGCAAAGACTGTGTTACAGCTGGCTGATCAGTCAACCAGAGTGTCCCGAGGTAAGCTTACGAATGTCATAGTAAAGGTTGGGGATTTCTTTTACCTAGTGGACTTTTTAGTCATGGAGTACGAGAGTCAGGAAGATACGCCTGCATTAATATTAGGACGCCCGTTCTTGGCTACAGTCGGCGCTATTATTGACTGCAAAACAGGAGATTTGGACATCTTCTTTGGGTCGAGAAAAAGAAGGTTAAATATGTTTGGAAGTCCCATATCTCTACCTCAAGGGTATAATGATAAGAATTTGGATAGCCACTTGCTAATGGAGCCTGGGGTGAGGGACAAAAGAACAATATGGACACGAACGGGAGAAGGAGGAAAAGAGGAAGTCTTGAAGGAAACAAAGGAGCATCCGTTCTCCACCATTGACAAGGAGCAGCTGCTGGATATGATGGAGATGTTGGAAGCAAGGCACCATCAGTATGAGAAAGATGCAAGGGAAAGAGAAGCAAAGGTCTTTCAGCTCCTGGAAGCCTAGCAATAATGGATTAGCGGGGTTAGTGACAGGATGACTCAGCTCACTTCATTGATGTCAATGATGGCCCACAATTTCGCACCAAATCACAAGGAGATGCCATCAGGAATTCAAGAAGAATAGGAGCAGGAATAGCACGTCTGGCTGAAGACGTTAAACTTAGCGCTTGTTGGGAGGCAACCCATCTTTTCATAGGTTAAGTACTGTATTCTTAGGAGTAATTAGGAAATTATATCATCGTCATTTGCATGTATTATTGGTCCAAGGCAAGTGTGGGGTTGTTTTGAAGAATTTGAATTTTTGATGACCGCGCCGCGGTCAGGCAAATTGCGCGCCGCGGGATCGTAAACCAACCCGATGCGTAGGGGTTGATTTGGGGGCACGCGCGTCGCGGTTCGCTCATATCCGCGCCGCAGGAATTGATCGGTCGGATTCCTTCGTAAATAAGGTAAGCCGCGACACTATTCACACACACCACGCCGTAGAGCTCTGATCATCGAAATTTTTTTCATGTTTTTTCTTGCTCATTTCATTCCTACTACCAAGGTACGTCATTCTAACTAGCTTTTACGTGTTTAAACTAGTGATTAGGCAGTTGATTTGGTTGATTTCTCCAAAAACTCAAAAACTTAGAAATCGCCAATGTTGACTCGTAGGGTGTTTATTTTGCAAAATAATGACCCTAGATGAGTTAGTCGGCACTTAGGCTACCTTGTATTGTATATGGATTGAGTTTAAACAGGTTAAATCGTGAGTTTGGATTTGGAATTAGAAACAACCGCTCGCCGCGCCGCGGTGCGGTAGGGAAGAAAAGGACCTAAATTGCAAAAAAAATTCTTTTATGCAGATGTCGTTCAGATTAGACCACCGGTTTCTCCAGTTCCCTGAGGAACTGGATAGCTCTGTGGAGTTTGCCAGCAAGAGGGATGCCCTCGTAGGTCGCTGGGTTCTCGAGGCGACGATCATTGACCGAGACATCCTCAGAGACGCGGGGCTTTGGGGGGAGATCGAGCCATTCCTCCACCGCACATGGACCCACGGGGATGCTTCATTCACATGGCGAGGCTGGGATAGGCTTATGGCCAACCAGGAGGACACAGTCTATACCGAGCTTCTTTTGGAGTACCTATCCACTGTCCGTTTTGCACCTGGATCGGTAGAGGCCCGTTCCAGGATTGTACGATTTAGATTGGGGGAGTGCACAGGGAGTGCAATCTCTGGGAGTTTGGGAGGCGCACCGGCATCTATACGGAGGTGGACCTCCAGCACCGCCATTTCACGTAGTTTCTTCTAGCGTGCACTCAGGGGCAGCCTGACATGGCTGCCAATACGGAGGTTTGGGCATCGTTGTCCAACGTATTCTACGAGGCGGGGACATCCAGAGAGAGCCATCTTCGCGATCCGCTTCACCGACTCATGCACCGCATCGTCTCCACCTCCATAATGCATAGGGAGGGAGGCGAGAAGGTGTCCGGCGAGGACATGACTTATCTCTGGGTCCTCCTCGACCCCTCCAGGTTCCTTCACCTCCCGTTCGCCCTAGCTGTCTCCCTATCCACCCGTGCGACGGGTGTATCTGCCAGCAGTCCTCTGGCCCGCGAGCATTACATCACCCGCTTGGCCCGTTCATACCGGATCCTTACTGCTCCTGTTGTGGCATCCTTGACCGCTTTACCTCCAGCTCGCACCACGGTGCGAGCCCTGGCGAGCATGGGGCTTATTGAGTAACAGCGCCCAGGTCAGTTCGTGAGGGCAGCGACTGAGGCACCCCAGGACCCCCAGCCAGCTTACGCCCAGCCGTGTAGGAGACGCCAGAGACCGACAGCACCAGCAGAGCCAGCACCACAGTAGGAGGAGGCGACAGAGCTTAGGCGATTGCAGGATCGAGTCGCCAGGATGGAGGAGCAGTTAGAGTGGATCGGAGGGGTACTTTTGGAGTTAGCCGCACAGCAGGGACACCGCCCCCGACCATTCCCAACCCGAGCCCACGATCGTGAGGCAGGATCCTCCAGGCCACCAGGTGGCGATTGTTGTATTTTTCTTATTTTTTCTTCTTTTGGGTATCTGTACTTTGCTTATGACACTACTATCTTTTGTTTGTTTACATTTTATATTTTAGTTGATTGTTTGTGTTTAATCTTTTTTGTGAGTCATGCATGTGATACCAATATTGGAGGAGTTGTTTCAAGCAAGTGTGGGGTCACCGTGCCCCCTCCACTTGTCTTGACTACTGGCGTGTTCACTGTTGCGCTACAACTCCAGAACGCGAAATCAAGGACCTTTTTGTTCGTATTTGTACCTGTAACACCGAGTACCAACCAAGCGATCTACCGTCCAAAGGGGTAACTCTTTCTCCCTTATTCTAAATAATTCTTGTACAACGGGGACGTTGTACGATTTTAAGTGTGGGGTGTGGACGGTCGAAAGAGTAGTTTTTTGAAATTTTTGCAGAAATGACCGATTTTCAAAATTTTAGCAACTTTTTCAAAATTTTTACTAGATTATAGTTTTGAAATGGATAGTTTGTGATTGTTTATAGCATTAGTATTTTTCGAGAAATATTATGTAGTTGTAATCATGATATTAGTTGAGTCAAATAAGTTGAGTTTTAGGAGTTATAAGATTGGACTGTTTTAGGATTGGAATTTAGGAAGGAATTATCAATCAGTGACCTTTGTTGTTCGAGCCGGTAGGTCCGAAAAGGGTGGCCTCGAAGAGGCATTTATGCACCTTACCACCTAAGATCGTCTGGTCTGGGATGGTATTTCTGAAAGCTCGCTACACGGACAACATCGAAAGTCATGGATAGTTCTTTTATGGCCTTTAGAATCTGAATGAGTACGTACACTTCATTGTGGACAGAAAATTTGTAATCAAGAGTTCTCTAGAAAGCCATGAATTCCAAAGAACATTTCGATTATGTTTTCACGAACTACTTCACTCTAACTCATAAAGCAATAATCTTTGAAACTGAACACAGTAAAAAATTGTTTGAGTCGTTGTTGACAACGCCTAGTAATATCACACATTTTAGTCGTTGTTGAGCCCTATTCTTAGTGAAATTATATCATATACATCGTGGTATTCTCACTTTTCGTGCCAGCACTTGTTTGGAAAGAAATAATGAAAACAGAGACCAAAAGCGTGCAAATTGGAAGAAGTTTGAAGATCAAGGAAAAATCAGGAAAAGACGTACGCGCGCCGCGAAAATCATCAAGGCGCGACGCAGGTATGAGGCGGTGGAAAGAATTCAAATTCCGATAAAACGGGGATAAACCCCTATGCGCAACGCGGGATCTATCAATGCGCGGCGCGGTCTCGAGATTTTTGCAACTATAAATAGAGGCTTTTAGGTCGAAAAAATTAGCGAAGACCTGGTGTGAAATCGACCCCAAGGCTCTTTGACTCCGAGATTTAGCTTCAAGAACCACCTTTTGGTATTTTTATGTTTTTATCTTTAATTTTCATTTAGTTTAATAGTTAGTAATCATTGGCTAGTATCTTTGGGAGTGACAACCATTGATATTTAGTCTTTGTTTCTGATTTTGGATCTTTTGGTTACTGCTTTGTATCATTGGATCTGAGGTTTGAGTTAATGAATCATTTGGTTACAAGTAATTACCTCTTTTCGATGTTTTATGCTTGTGAATGAATCATTGGATGTTTGGATGTGTTTGATGTTGGTTTGACCTTGATTGTACTGAATCCCATTTCTGATTTCAGTGACCAATTAGGGTTAGTTATCGATTTGGTTGATAGTTTAGTTCATGCTTGCTTGGAACTGTTTATTTTATGCTTTTTGGGATTAGTTGTCAAAAGTTAAGAACTAGGTCCTCTGACTGTAGCGTGACACTGCAGTTGGTAATCTGTCACCTGTCTCGACCACGTAACTACTGTGGATCGACTCTGACTTCCACTGTGCTAAGTGAGAGTGAGGTTTATTTTCTTATTTTTGACCGCATGACGACCGCTGCGATGTCAATCTACTCGAGATTCCCCATCTAAATCTAGATTGAAGATTGAGTTACCCGTTAGGTATGGGGAGTTTTTGTCATTTATATGTGGGGTTTACTATGAACCATTCAGATGATGAGATTTCTTTTTATCTTTAGGTTCTAAATGTGTATTCTCTTACTTACGTTTTTTATTTATTTACTTATAACATTTCTTCTAATAATATTTTTTCACTTAAATGTTTTCCTAATGGATCTATAAAGATTTATGTGTGTGTATGTATGTATGTATGTATGTATGTATATATATATATATATATATATATATATATATATATATATATATATATATATATATATATATATATATATATATATATATATAGGGCTAGGTTATAATAAGAATGACAATTATTGTGTTACCTTGTAACCAAATCCTGCCCATTAGATTTCATTCTCGTAACAATGAAAAAAACACATTCTTAACAGAATAAGTTTTTGACATAATGAGTTCTAACCATTCTTAAAAGAATGAACTAAATTTTGTACATTCTTAAAAGAATGTGTTTTAAATGAGTGGTCCAGATTGAGTTTCAAGGTTACACAATACTTGTATGGATATATTTGATCCTATCCCTATATATATATATATATATATATATATATATATATATATATATATATATATATATATATATATATATATATATATATATATATATATATATATATATATATATATATAGAACTAGCTGTAGTATCATATATAACTAGATAAATATTGTGTAACCATGTAACTCAAATGTTGTTGCAAAGAATTGTTTTTCTTTTTTCCATCAAATGCATTCAAACAATGTTTTCTTGATCTATTCTTGGCACAATCGATTAAAAACATTATTTTATTCAAATCGATCCATTATTTTCATTTGTAATTCCGAAAACAAATAGTCTTGCAATAATGTTTTTCAAAATTGGTAATGAAAATAATGGATTGATTTGAAGAAAGTAATGTTTTTAATCGATTTTTGTCAATAATGCATAGATAAAACAATGATTGAATACGTGTTGCCAAAAACAAATCGATTTGAAGGAAAATTTAATTCTTTCAATAATGTTTGAGTTATAATGTTACAAATTACTCTCTCTCAAATATTTATAATTTGAAAATTTAGAATATTAAAAATTTAAGACTTAATTACAGAATAAGTCTATATATTTGTTACAAAAGTGCACTCTAAATCTAATTTTTATTCTCACCGCCTTAGACTAAGAGTAGTGGTGGGGAAAAACCCCTCACCACCACTCACTTTGTACATGTCACGTAAACGCCACATCAATAAACCCTAATTAACCCTCAACCCCTTAAATCTTGGAAATGGTAAACCCTCACCGCCTTAGACTAAGAGGAGTGGTGGGGGAAAACCCGTCACCACCACTCACTTTGTACATGTCACGTAAATGCCACATCAATAAACCCTAATTAACCCTCAACCCCTTAAATCTTGGAAATGGTAAACCCTCACCAACCCTTCGTCTCTTTCACTCACTCACTCACTCACTCACACACGTACACACACACACTATATATATATATATATATATATATATATATATATATATATATATATATATATATATATATATATATATATATATATATATATATATATATTGTGTGTGTGTGTGTGTGTATGTTTGTGTGTGTGTGTTATGTGAGTATATCAAAATAAGAAAGCGAAGTGAAGCTACATGCTTATAAACCCGCATGTGATGTTTGAGTGAGGGGTTTTCACCAAATGGGATTGTGTATCTCAAGGGCTTTTTGTGCTACATAGGACACCGCATGGTGCGGGTTGACCACTCCATATGGTCTTAGGCATGTGGTTGTATTTTCTTGCATTAATGTTCTTCTGTCCATTTTCTTTAGATTTCGGTCGTTACCCATTCAAAATGCTTCTCACATAAGAGAATAATGGTATTTTTCCCTCATATATTAATGAAAGACTATATGTATGACTGAATTAATCAAAATCTTCATTTTCCCTTGCATGATCATAATATTGTCTCTAGTATACTAAATTGGACACCTAGTCGTGCTTTTGAATGTTCATAGTAAGTTGAGGGTTCTGGCTTTAAGCATGGCAAATAAACACATTACAAAATAATTGAGACTTTGTGTATAAATCAAACGTGTTAATATGAAAAGCATATTGTCTTGGGTAGGTCTAAATACAGTATTGATTATGATGAATATGGTTTTTTCTTCTAATCCATGGTTAAGAAAAAATAAAATGAAATTGAGACATCGCCAAAAACTACATCAACTACTCTACATACCATACATGCCGGATGAATTGGGTCTCTAATGCTGGAAATCAATTCCAAACAAATGCGAAAACTTGACGTGACACATCTCGTTTTAAATTTGTAAAACTTATCTCATCTCAACTAGGGACTAGTAAACTTACTAGAAATCAATCATAATTGATTTCTATTAAGTGTGATGGTTATTAAACTTATGTTCACTAATTCCTAAGCTGATTAGTTTCCTTGGTCCCTTTACTAATTGTAATGATTCTAAAGATTCTTAATCACAATAGTCATGTTGATTATTTTTCCTTATTATCGGTCATTAAGTTGATATAATGTAGATTTAATAAGATAATTAACCTCAATGGTCATGATGATTAATAAATTGCGTAGAATGGTCATCTAATGCAAGGCTTACACATTAAAGTTCATTAACATACGTACTATCCTAACTCTAGGATTTGGTACATCTCTAGTCATACTAGCCTAATGGTCATAATGCAGTTATGTTTCAAACTATACAATCAGATTGGTCCTATGGATTGAAATAACTGAACAATAGGGCAATAACGATTCAAACTTTAACACATAATGATCATTAATTAAACTGAAAAGATAAAATAAACACCTTTTAATAATCGAATATCAACCAAATCATAATTTTAAGGTTTATTCATATCTAAAAAAACAATAATATGTCAACCCAAGTTTGAAACTAGAATGCATGGGGAAACCAAAATGTATGCTAAATATAAACATTAACCTAATGATTATGCATCCCAACCGCCCCCTCCTTTATTGTCCACAACACATCTCTATGTTACTTGATATGTCTCACTACATCCCTAGCCACCAATAACCTTCTATCAAATCCTTGTGCATCTTGGTGGCACTTTGGCTATTCCAACTTTCTTCCTTTCTATCTGACTAACAACCTCAGTGGCTAAACACTCGATGCGTATGCTATTACTTTACTGTGCTACTTGAGTACGTCATTCGGTCGCTGACATGGTGGTTAACGAGGTATACTATCCACAACAATGCTATTGCCCAACAATAGTGCCACATCCACATACCTTGCTACAACAGGCATAACTTCACACATAACACTTGCATACACTATCTGATTAACTCTAAAATTATAATTTTGCACTTGTTCCCATCCAATAGTCGAAAGGGGGGGGGGGGGTTACATTGAGGCTGAGTCCTTTTGTGACCCAAAAGAAGAACCTAGCATGGAAGATACCAACCTAACACCCTTGTAATCTCAACTCCTGCTCACAACATACCTTTACACGTTTGAACACACTCTTCATGATCTGGATGTCATCTAACGTCCCAAAAATAAACCTTTGTTAGTCATATAGGATAGCACCAGGTTGAGCTATTCCTTGCATCCTCACCCTATCCAAATCACTTCAATAAGTTACTCATCCTTCTTCCCCCGCCGACGCGCATCCACCCTGTATGCCAAACATCGGGTGCTACCATGCTATAACCACCTCGGAGCTTTCGCGGTTGAACATATCATAGGACAATGTTTGGGCGTCACCCTGTACTAATAGTTCTTCCCCACTTGAGTTCAGACTATTAATTATTGCGATAGAAAAAAATCTCTGCATCAACTGCGTCCATCCAATCCAATCATAAAAGCAAAAACACTTGATGTATATAACACACGATCCATCACCTAATACGCATCATACAACAACCTAAGGTCTCCTTCCAATCAATTGACTAATGGGCTATCCCCGTTCTACCATCAGCTAGGGATTCTCGCGCCATATCCTGATCTGCCCAGGGACTCTCAGGTCACACCCGATCTATCCAAAAACCCTCATGGATCCACTGTTGCAAACAACTCACACCAGCATCCTCACACGCAAGGCAACACAAACTTCGAACTTATCATAAGGCGTATCTTAATAATCTGAACAATCCATAACTGTTCCCTGCGGTCCAAAATCCCATAAGGATGTAAACCTTTTTTACATGCATGACTAATTCTTGTCAAATCTCACTTCTCAGTCAATAAAGGGACTAAATTCTTCATCCAAGGTTTGTAGGAGTTGAGATTCCAGGTGTGTTGGGGCGGTATCTTCCTTGCTAGGTTCTTGTTTTGGGTCACAGAAGGACTCGAGCCTCAATATACTGCCCCTTCCGACGATTGGATGGGAATAAGTGCAAAATTTTAACTATAAAGGTTAATCAGGTAGAGTATGTGAGTGCTATGTGTGAAGTTTGTTGGATTAGGTGTCTAAGCCATGACTTGTAATTGACCTTTTATCTTGTGATTAAAAGCAAAGTCCATTTGGGTTGCCCTCATGGGTGGAGGAAAGATAGTTCAGTAGAGAGAATAGTTGATTTATTAATTGTATAATAAATCAATAGAAAATATATATATGGTTTATTAATATATTTAAGTGCTAATATATTAATTAGAAACTATATTAATTAATTGATATTTAATCTAGAATTAATTGGATTTAATTTGGAGATTAAATTAATTAATTAAAAGGTGCAGGGACTGGTTTGGTATTTATTCAATAGTTGGATAACTGGCCAGGAAAACCAGGGACCAAAAGTGGCGCCACCTTGGAGGCTTCTCCAAGGGTTTGGCGAAACCCTAATTAGGGTTTTGGTAAGCCTGGTCCAAGTGGTCAAAAGCCTTGTCCAATTGGAGGCTCCTTAGGGTTTCAGGTGTAACCCTTGGAGGCTATAAAAGGAACCCCCTGACACCTCATTCTACACGCCATCTTCTCTCTAGATTCACTCTGCTGGACTGATTCTTCCATCCCCTGGGTGTGACTTTCATCTGAGGCAGGATACTTTTGCTGCTGCTTAAAAGGATCATAAGATCAAAGGTTGGTTTTTCTTAATTCTTCTTTAGAATTGAATAGTATCCTTTAGGTTCTTAGTTCTAATCTTCATAGAAGAAAACATAGATCAATATTAGGGTTGCATGTGAACCTTAGGTTATTTTGTGTTCATTGATTGCATAGAAATCCTTCAGTGGTATCAGAGCTAGCTTGTTTTCTTGTGATTGATTATGAACTGCATAAACTGTTTTGTGCCTAAGGGTTTTTGCGAAAATAAACCCTTGGGAGGAGGCTAAAATCGATCCCAAGGCTAGGGTTTCCTAACCCTAGCCGCCACCCTCTTGGTCCCCTTCCTTGATTGCTTGATTTTCTTGCCATAATAGTATGTTGTTATTTTTGGTAATAAGATCTTATAAAATAACTTGAACTTTGCTTGCCTGGCTTGTTGATTTCGAGAATCACTAGGACCATTGTAGATAAATTAATTTGATTAATTTGGTAATATCTACATTAGATTTAATTAATTTAATTAATTGATTAATTAAAGACAAATTAAATCTGCTTTAAGAATTAATTAAAATTTTCAAGAAAATTAGAATAATTTGAGAAAATTAGAATTTAATTAATTCTAAAATATTTTAATGAGATTAAAATATATCTTATATATATTTAAAATTAAAAGTTAATTTAATATGTATAAGAAAATTGGTTAGTCTACCGCTAGTAAGCCTCATTCACAAAACTGTCCTATAAAGAGGGTATAAGGCGACTGACTATAAAATGTTAGTCTAATGGGTATCTACTCTTACCCACCGCTCTCCTGGTCAGTCGAGTGTCGTTAGCTGAACGGGTATGATAGAACCGCTGAGCCTCTTAAAAGTATAATGCTATAATTGAAAGTACTAGAACCCTAAAACAAATCCCAATCTAGTTACTTTAGGTTAAAAATGTGAAATGGTGCTAATCCATGAAATTGCACATTGCACTTTGTGGAACGTTGGTGGAGCGTGTGTGGTTTACCGGCATGCCAACTGGGGTCCACAAAGAGTCGCAATGGGTTTCTTGATTTTGTCATTATTAACGGAGCGTGTGTGGTTTACCGGCACGTTAATTAGAGATGACAATTGACTTCAAGAGTACCAAGCAATTTGCATGGTTATTCACACCCGGTTTGTGATCCTCGGTATCCCAGTCACAAACAGCGGGGCATTCCCGAGATTAAAACATGCTATCGAACAGTTCGGTAAATCTCAAAGAAACTAGGAATTCCATTATAATATGATTATGTTTCCGCGGTGGAATTGGCTGAATCGTCATTCGCCTACCTTGTAAAATTTGCAATACTGATTACGGCATCCCTTTTCGGTATTGTAGATTGTTATTGTATGATCCTAGCCTCGTATTTATTCTTGGGTGAATATGAGGATTATTATTGTTACTCTATCTAATTAAAACTACCTTCTTCTTGTTCAGATGTCTTCTGACCAATCCGTTCCCCACTCAAATCCCGGTAATGTCACCTCGATCCTGTCATTATGCTCTAAGGTGACGTTGGACGGCACCAACTACAATGACTGGATCCGCAACATCAAAATGGCTCTAAGGTTTGAACATAAAGAGTATGTTCTAAAAACCGAGCTTGTTGATGTGCACACTGCAACCGCTACTCCCGAGGAAATCGCTGCGTACACTAAACACTCTGATGATGCAACCAAAGTGGCCTGCATCATGATCGCTACTATGAACCCTGAACTGCAGCGTATCTATGAGGACTATTGGCCTTACGAGATGCACAAGGAGCTCGCGGAAAGGTTCCGCAAGCAAGAGCGCATCGAGAGGCGCGAGGTTGTAAAAGCCTTCACTAACAGCAAGCCCAAAGAGGGCGAGTCCATCTATGAACATGTGCAGAGGATGCATGGTTACGTGGAAAGGCTTAGAAAGCTGGAAATGCCGGTCCATGAGGATTTAGCAGTTGACATAGTGCTGAACTCCTTACCCAGTTCTTATGACCAGTTCACACTGGCGTATCATTTGAACAACAACCAGGCAAACCTAGCTGAGTTACACCGCATGCTGCGTACGGCTGAGGACGGAATGAAGGGAAAAGCTGTGCTCCCTGTCAACCCGCCTGTCCTGGCTATTGGCTCCGGAAAGGGAAAGAAACGGAAAGGCCCTCCTAAGCAGAACTGGAGGGAAAAGACTCATGTCGGGTCATCTAGCGGTGCCCCGAAAGGTAAGTCTTCCGGAATTCCACATGTTCGGAACCCCAAAGAGGCCGACTGCTTTTACTGCAAGCAGAAGGGTCATTGGAAGAGGAGCTGCCCTTCGTATCTGCAGGATGTCAAGGACGGTAAAGTGAAACCGTCACAGGCAGGTACATATTCTATATCTAATAACTCATCTTTTTCCCGTTCATGGGTCCTTGATACATGATGTGGTTTTCACATCTGTTCTGATTTGCAGGGCCTAGAGGAAAGTAGGGAACTGGAGCATGGCAGACTGAACCTGGTCATGGGCAATAGGCGAACGTCACCTGTTACCAAGATTGGTGTTTATGGACTGATGCTGAGCAGTGGAGTTAGATTAGATTTACATAATTGTTGCTATGCGCCAGATATGGCAAAGAACATAATTTCTTTTCATGCACTATTTAGACAAGGCTTTCACTATGAGTTTAATAAATTGAATGGTTCAATTTCGGTTTTCAAAAATGATGTTTTTATTTTTAATGTTATGCCTTGTGATGGTGTTTATGAATCTATTATGTGTGTTGATAATTATGGTAAAAATGTGTTAACTATTGATGCTTCAAGCGGTATAGAAAAGGCATGTCTGTGGCATTGTCGCCTTGGCCATATAAACAAGAAACGCATCGCCCAACTCCAAAAGGATGGAGTGTTGGAATCATTCGACCTCGGGTCAGATGATGTATGCGAATCTTGCTTACTTGGCAAGATGACAAAATCACCATTCAAAGGTTCCTTTGAAAGAGGTGAAGGTCTGTTGGATATCATACACACTGATGTGTGTGGTCCCTTCAGAACAACCACTAGAGATGGCACGCGGTTCTATGTGACCTTTACCGACGATTTTAGTAGATATGGATATGTCTACTTAATCAAGAATAAGTCGGATACCTTTGAAAAGTTCAAAGAGTTTAAGAATGAAGCAGAAAATCAATTGGGCAGAAAGATAAAGATGCTTAGATCCGACAGAGGCGGTGAGTATCTTAGTATCGAGTTTCTCGATTACCTCAAGGAATGTGGAATTGTTTCACAGTTGTCGCCTCCAAGAACACCTCAGCTGAATGGTGTTGCAGAGAGACGCAACCGAACCTTGTTGGACATGGTTCGTTCCATGATGAGTCGAGCCTCACTTCCAATCCATTTCTGGGGGTATGCCTTAGAGACTGCCGCCCATATCCTAAATCTTGTCCCAACCAAGAAGGTTGCGAAAACACCGCACGAGATGTGGACGGGGAAAGTTCCCTCGTTGGCACACATCAAAGTCTGGGGCTGCGAAGCATTCGTGAGACGAGATACTTCAGATAAGCTCGCAGAAAGAAGTGAGAGGTGTTATTTCATCGGATACCCGAAGCAGTCTTTTGGATACTTGTTCTATAGACCAAGCGAGGACGTGGTCTTTGTAGCAAGACGGGGGTTCTTTCGAGAGAGAGAACTCATATCCAAAGAGGACAGTGGGAGTACGATCGATCTCGAAGAAATTCAGGAGACGCCCGATGAAACAACCTTAGAAGAAACTAGCAACCAACATGAGGAAGAAGTTCCTGTTGGACCCACTGACATTTCGTTGCCCCTAAGGCGTTCAGGTAGAGTTAGCATACCGCCCGAGTTCTATGGTTTCCATATTACTTCGGACGGAGACACGTTAGTCAGTGATCATATATTGACTAATTTGGATGAGCCAGCTAGCTACCGTGAAGCAGTAGCAGGCCCCGAGTCTGCAAAATGGAAAGAGGCAATGGACAGCGAGATAAAGTCCATGTATGACAATCAAGTTTGGAACTTGGTTGACAATGTACCGGGTCGAAAGACAGTCGGATGCAAGTGGATCTTCAAAAAGAAGACTGACATGGATGGAAAAGTGCATACTTATAAAGCCCGGTTGGTTGCAAAGGGATTCACTCAAACCCCGGGGGTTGACTATGATGAAACCTTCTCACCAGTAGCCAAGATTAAGTCAATCAGGATAATGCTTGCCATAGCTGCGTTTCATGATTATGAAATCTGGCAGATGGATGTCAAAACCGCTTTCCTTAACGGAAAACTGACTGAAGATGTTTACATGAGTCAGCCAGAAGGTTTTGTAGACACTAAGCACCCTGATAAAGTATGTAAGCTTGAAAGATCAATCTACGGGTTGAAGCAAGCATCTCGCAGTTGGAATCTTTGCTTCCATGAGAAAGTCAAAGAGTTTGGCTTCTCTAGGAGTGAAGATGAGTCCTGTGTATATGTCAAGGCTAGTGGGAGTATAGTCACTTTCCTGGTGCTGTATGTTGATGACATACTGCTCATGGGAAACGACATTCCGACCTTGCAGAATGTTAAGGCTTGGCTCGGGAAGTGTTTCGCCATGAAAGACCTAGGGGAAGCTGCTTATATTCTTGGGATAAGAATACTTAGAGATAGAAAGAGAAAAATGATAGGCCTAAGCCAGTGTACGTATTTGGAAAAGGTGTTAAAAAGGTTTAACATGGAAAGTTCCAAAAAGGGAGAGCTACCAATCCTAAGTGGTGTAAAATTGAGTAAGACTCAAAGTCCGAGTACCGATCAGGAAATAGCTGAAATGAGTCGAGTACCTTATGCTTCGGCTGTAGGGTCGATCATGTATGCTATGACATGTACTCGTCCCGACGTATCCTATGCACTAAGCTTGGTTAGTCGGTACCAGGGTAATCCTGGAAAAGCACATTGGATTTCAGTCAAGAACATACTCAAGTATCTGCGAAGGACAAAGAATATGGTATTAGTCCTTGGTGGCAGTGATGAGTTAAAAGTGAGTGGATATACAGACGCCAGTTTCCAGACAGATAGGGACAGTGGACGGTCCCAGTCGGGCTGGGTTTTTCTGTTGAACGGTGGAGCGGTCACTTGGAAAAGTTCCAAGCAGGAAACGGTGGCTGATTCAACGTGCGAATCAGAGTACATCGCAGCGAGTGAAGCGTCTAAGGAGGCGGCTTGGCTAAAGAATTTCATCGGGGATCTTGGAGTTGTCCCGAGCATTCAGGAGTCGGTGGAACTTTTCTGCGATAATGAAGGAGCGGTCGCCTTGGCAAAGGACCCGCGAGACCATGGAAAGTCCAGGCATATCGAAAGAAAGTACCACTACATTCGACATCAGATAGAAGAAGGGCACTTACTGGTTAAGCGAGTATCATCCGAGGACAATCCTGCAGATCCTTTGACTAAGGCTCTGAACAGGATCAAGCACAATCAGCATGCTCGGAGCATTGGATTGAAGGATGATGTTAGTTTTAGTAATTAGATAGATTAGAAACTTGTAACAGTATAAATGTAATTGACTCGGTGATTTTATAATAGAGATTTATAAATGAGTATTGTTACTGCCTTTGTCAATTGTTTATTTCTGTGTTTCTATATTTGCATGTTTAACTTCCTTAATGATTGGATTATTTAAAACTCCACAGTCGATCATACTGTTAGGAAGTAAGCATGAATTAAGACTGTCATGAAATGGTTGCAGACTGTCTAAAGAGTTAGACATTGCAGTAAGACTGCTGCAACGTTCATGAGTACTTAGAAATAGAGATTTGAGTATTGGATAAACCCGCGCTTAACAGATTGCTTCATGGATTATATCACGAGCAATGTTAAGACGATAATATCTGGTGATCTTTAAATGGAGAGATATGATCTGTTATTTGTGACACAAGTACTTATTGACAATACGAAACCGCGCCAGTAACTCGGTGCTATAAAACGCATTGTTGTATGTATTTGGACCCACAAAAGTTATGGACATATGAGTCGAAACTTATTCGTCCCATGACCCGATGGGAAACAGATATCTTTAGGCCTCTCGATGATTTAGAAGTTGACTGAAAGTGTTGGCCAACCGGGACTTGATTGATGTGTTCAATTAGTAGTCTCTAAAGTCATATGCAAATCAGAAATCGAGGAACAAAGTGTCAGACCAAGATTGATGTTAGTCCATGTCTTGAGTCTGAAAATATCTTGTTGGATGGAGGATCATCAGATAACTTATCTTTGGACAGAACTGACTGGGTCAGAGTTCAGACAATTAAAGTCATAGACTTATCCAAGTGGGAGACTGTTGGATTAGGTGTCTAAGCCATGACTTGTAATTGACCTTTTATCTTGTGATTAAAAGCAAAGTCCATTTGGGTTGCCCTCATGGGTGGAGGAAAGATAGTTCAGTAGAGAGAATAGTTGATTTATTAATTGTATAATAAATCAATAGAAAATATATATATGGTTTATTAATATATTTAAGTGCTAATATATTAATTAGAAACTATATTAATTAATTGAGATTTAATCTAGAATTAATTGGATTTAATTTGGAGATTAAATTAATTAATTAAAAGGTGCAGGGACTGGTTTGGTATTTATTCAATAGTTGGATAACTGGCCAGGAAAACCAGGGACCAAAAGTGGCGCCACCTTGGAGGCTTCTCCAAGGGTTTGGCGAAACCCTAATTAGGGTTTTGGTAAGCCCGGTCCAAGTGGTCAAAAGCCTTGTCCAATTGGAGGCTCCTTAGGGTTTCAGGTGTAACCCTTGGAGGCTATAAAAGGAACCCCCTGACACCTCATTCTACACGCCATCTTCTCTCTAGATTCACTCTGCTGGACTGATTCTTCCATCCCCTGGGTGTGACTTTCATCTGAGGCATGATACTTTTGCTGCTGCTTAAAAGGATCATAAGATCAAAGGTTGGTTTTTCTTAATTCTTCTTTAGAATTGAATTGTATCCTTTAGGTTCTTAGTTCTAATCTTCATAGAAGAAAACATAGATCAATATTAGGGTTGCATGTGAACCTTAGGTTATTTTGTGTTCATTGATTGCATAGAAATCCTTCAAAGTTATGCCAACAACTTGTCATAGCAATGTATGTTGATGTCGGACTATTGCAGGGCAATAACATTCGTATAGATAGTATACCTCGCTAAGCGCCATGTCAGGGATTGGATGATGTGCTCAAGTAGCACGGTAAAGTAATAGTATAGGCATCGAGTGTTTAGCCGTTGAGGTTGTTAGTCATGTAGAAAGCAAGAAAGTTGGAATAGCCAAAGTGCCACTGAGATGTAAGGAGATTTGATAGAAGGTTATTGGTGGCTAGGGATGTAGTGCGACGTATCAAGTGACATAAAGAAGTGTTATGGACAATAAGTGAAGGGGCAGCTGGGATGCTTACCTTCCATCGGCTGATTTCGCCTTCGCTGACAGTTGCCAATTATAGCTGCTTCCTTTGGAGAATATGTTTTGGATTTGACTTTATGTTGATTGTGACTTTCGCTGGTTTATAACTTATGTTTGACAATGGAATGTTTTAAAAGATTCAATTTATATTTGTGTAGGAAAATAATAAAAAATATGATGTGTTTTTGTTGATATTGTTTTATTAAAATTTTTAAATTTATTCTAAAATTTGGGACATTACAGTATTTGAAAAGACTAGCATGCTTTTATATTTCCCGTTCACCATGTTATTTAACCAAAATGAGCTCTTTGAATTAAACCTAACATTTCAAGATAAAATAAAAACAATATCTTAGAATTAATTTGGAAGATTTCATTAAGTTTTTTGTGAACGTTACAAGCAACATTCAATACTTCTCACAATCTCGGAAGCTTAAAGGTGCGATTTTGGTTTACACCAAAATTGATCCTAATTGTAAGATTAAATCAATGCTTATTACTTAGTATGAAATCACAAAACAACTACAGATTTCATGAGTCGAATAACAAGAATGACCAAACCCTAATTTAAGTAGTTGGACATGAACCAAGTCAAAAATCAAACATAGAATTGACACAAAACCAAAATCTCTAGATAGAAGCATGAACAAAACATCACATCATATGATTAAATCACAAAATACAAGTTTCTTACATAATCAAAAGGAAAAAAGTTTAGCAACACATGGGTAAACTAGAATGAAAGATAAGAAATATAAATAGATGTTCAAATTCGACTTACAAATCCAAATAATATAATGTTTCCAAGTGTTTCCTAGAAAAAGCTCTTAATAGAAATCACTCCACAACGGCCACGAAGTGAGAACATCCCCCAAATGGACCAAAAATTGTGTTATAAAGCAATTGGGAAAAACTATCAAAAGGTGATTCCTACGTGACACACGGCTCATGTAATTTCTTTACACGAACCATGTGTTTTTTCAAACTTTAGAAATTCTCACTACACACTGCTCGTGTGATTTTACAACGTCTGCGTGTTTTCCCAAACTTCAGAATTTGTAGCTACACACGACTCATGTAATTTTACACGACTTTGCAGCATCTATTTCTTCAGGTTTTGTTGGATATGCCTCATGTGTTTTTCTACCGATCCGTTCTTCAAGTCCTCGTACCTCCTTCGTTCCTTGCTAGAATAATATGATTCTTTAGCCCAAGCTTCCTTTGCTCTATCCCACCAAGCTCCTATGCATGAATTATGTGTAATCCATAAAAAACACGATAATAAAAGTGTCCCCCGGTGAAGTAAGAAATGTACCAAAAATAAATAAAATGCATAAATTTAATCTAAAATTCAAGTAAAAATAAGAAATAATGGTCCAAAAGGGTGCATAAATTCATCCAACAAACCTCCAAAAGCTTAACCCTTACTTGTTCTCAATTAAGAAAGAAACGTAAAAACTAGCTAGCGCAGAATAGATGACTAAAACAAGCTAGACCAAAAACATAGAAAGAAACTAGATGAACCAAAATATGCAAATGAAAAATAGTTGGAAACAAGAATAAACATGAAAAAAAATTGAGTTAAAGATTTAAATCTACATAGAAATCAAGAAAATAGTTTTGTTGCTAGCCCACACGTAAGTTATAACAGTTAACACTAAGCACTCCGAAATCCCTACAAAATATTGATTTAGTTTAAAATTGTGATTAATTGTCACTCCAAGTAAGCTTCAACATAATCAAGAACTGGACAACTTCCTTCAAAGCTACAGATGAAAAAGTATATTCTAAGGTTACAAATGAGCGACTGTGGATTATTATTCGGAAAATAAACATGAAAAGGTAAACACAAGAATAAACAATTGACAAAAGGCAGTTAACAATACTCATAAATAATTCTCTATTATTTAATCACCAAAAGTCAATAACATTTACTTTGTTACAAGTTTCAAAAATAACTATCTTACTACTAAAACTAATATCATCTCTCAGACCAATGCTCCTAGCATGCTGACTGTGCTTGACCCTACTCAGAGCCTTCGTCAAAGGATCTGCAGGGTTATCTTCAGATGATACCCTCTACATGATGAGGTGACTGACACGCCTAGGTCGTCGTGCGGTCAAAAATAGTAAAATACCTCACTCACACTAGTACAGTGGTAGTCAGGGTCGATCCACAGGAGTTTCGTGGTCAAGACAAGACGATAGCTTACCAACTGTAGTGTCACGCTATAGCCAGAGGGACTAACTTGCACTTTACCAAAACAATCCAAAAACACAATTCCAAACTCCAAGTCCAAATCAAACATAAACTAAATGAAACTTAAGCTAAAATAAGATCTAACTAATGTACTTACTGAAATCAGAAATAAGATTCAGAATCCAAAAGCACACAAACCAACAATTACATTCAACATTCAAAGACAATAAAAGGTAAAAAGTGCAATAATTCATGAACCGAATACTTAACATGATTAAACATCAATCCAAAACATTCAAAACAGTAACATACAAAAATAAAAACTCTAGCCTACTGCTACTGGTTGTCACAATCCAGAAACACCAAACTAGAAGCTTAAAACTACTAAACTAAAACTAAAAGTAGAGTGAAAACATAAAAATACCATAAAGGGCTGATGAAATCTCGAAAATTGAGTCAAAGTCGCCGTAAGTCCACCTTAGGGTCTGATCTTCGCCTACTGAATTCGACCTAATGGCCTCTATTTATAGTTGTGGAAAATAAGGACCTGCGCCATGCAGAGTTTATATCCGCGGCGCGCGTGCTGGCCTATCCCCGTTTTTTCGCTGTTTGAATTCTTTCCCCCACCACCTCATCTTTTGACTTGGCGCGTCGCGCTGGTCTTCATTCCTGTGGCGTGCGTGTCCAGTCGACTGATTTTTACTTTATCCTCAAACTTATTCCATTTTGTCTGCTTTTAGCCCCTAATTGTCACTTTTCTTTGCAAACAAGCACTGGCACAAAAAGTGAGAATACCAATGCATACATTATATATTTTCAACAAGAATAGGGCCTAACAACGACTAAAATACTTGATATTACTAGTCGTTGTCAAACACCCCACACTTTTGCCTTGCTTGTCCCCAAGCAAAAGAGTTTTTAATAGATTCTAACTAAGACTCAAACAATTTTTGAATGTGTTCAATTTCAAAGCTTATTGTCCCAAGAGTTAGATTGAAATAGTTTGTGAAAACATAACGAGAATATCCCTTAGAATTCATGACTTTCTAAAGAACCCTTGATTACAAATTTTCTGTCCACAATGAAGTGTACGTACTCATGCAGATTCTAAAGGCCATTAAAGAACTATCCATGACTTTCGATGTTGTCCGTATAACGAGCTTTCGGAAATACCATCCCAGACCAGACGATCTTAGGTGGTAAGGTGCATAAGTCCCACCTATTTTAGACATACTGGCTCGAACAACAAAGGCCACTGATTGACAGTCCCTTCCTAAATTCCAATCCTAAAATATCTCAATCTTCCAACTCCTAAAACTCAACTTATTTGACTAAACAGATAGCATGCTAACAACTAAACAGTATTTCTTGAAAAATACCAAAGCTATAACATTCACAAACTATTCATTTCAAAATTACAATCTAATAAAAATTTTGAAAAAATTGCTAAAAATTTTAAAAATTGATCATTTCCCGCAAAAATTTCAAAACTACTTTTTCGATCGTCCACACCCCACACTTAAAACCGTACAACGTCCTCGTTGTAAAAAATTATTCAAAACAAGGGAGAATGAGTTACCCCTTAGACGGTTGACTGCTTGATGGTACTCTATTGTCACAGGTACAAAACACGAACTGCTTACATTTCAGATTTAGATTTCTAGGAGTTGTAGGGCAACAGTAAAACATGCCGATGATCATGGCAAGTGGAGGGGGCACAATGACCCCACATTTGCTTGAAACAACTCCTCCACAGATTCCCCATTTGGTATTTCACATGCAAACACTCACAAAAACATTAAATGCAAAAGAAACAAGCAACTAAAATAAAGTACAGAAATAAAGAGTGTCATAAGTTTGGTACAATTTCCCGCAAAAAGTGAAAAAGAAAATACATCAGTCATCCTAGCATGCCCTGGAGGGACCCGCCTCATCGTCATGAGCTCTGGTCAGGAAGGGTCGTAGGCGTCGTCCCTGCTGTGTAGCAAACTCAAGTAATAGCTCCCCCACCCATACCTGCTGGTCCTCCAGCCACGTCATCCTCTCTCTCACGTCCTGTAATACAGCCATCACCTCTGATAGCTGCGGCTGTGGCTGCTCAGCTGGTGCCTTAACCCTCCGGTGTCGCTTTGCTGGTCCCTCCTCATGGGCTGGTCAGGGTGCCTGTGTCGCCTCTGTCACCACTCTCATGCACACACCAGCACGTGGCTGATGAATGAGCCCCATGGTCTCCAAATAACGGGCCGAAGTCCGTGAGGGTAGTATCGGTATGAGAGTCGTCGTGATCTCAACAGTAAGAATACCTTATGATCTGGCCAAACGGGTAATGAAGTGCCCGCCAGCCAAGGGGCTGCTGCTAGATGCACCCACTGCTCGGGTCGACAAGGAGATCGCCAGTGCGTAAGGTAGATGAAGGAATCTGGTGGGGTCGAGGATCGCCCACATGAAAGTCATGTCGTCTCCTGACACCTTTTCACATCCTTGGTTCTGCATGATAGAAGTGGATATGATATGGTGCATAAGGCGGTGCAGCGGGTTGCGGAGCTGGCTCTCCCTGTCCGACCCCGCCTCGAACTGGTCGTTGGACATCGTCCTCCAAATAGCCGCATTGCCCTCTCGGCTGGGCTGTCCCTGAATGCATGCCCGAAGAAAAGGCACGAAATGGCGGCTCTCTAGCTCCTCCGCCGTATAAATCTCTGTGCGTCTCCCAAACTCCCGGAGATTGCACTCCCAGCTCTCTCCGCCCAACCTGAACTTGATCATCCGGGATCTTGCCTTCCGTGACTCTAGCGTATAACGAACAGTGGAAAGGAACTCCAGAAGAAGCTCCGTGTAGACCACATGATCCCCGTTGGCCATGAGCCTCTCCCAGCCGTGGCAAGTGAACGTGAATGCTCCATAGGACCAGGTACGGTGGAGAAATGGCTCCAGCTCGGCCCAAAGTTTGTCCTGTGTCAAGATATCCCAGTCCAACACTATCGCCTCGAGTACCCGGCGAGTAATCAACTCATCTCTCCGTTGTATATACTCTGGTGTGTCGTCTAAAATCTCGGGAAACTGAAGGAATGGATGATCACGTCTAAAAGCCATCTTATAAAGAGGATTCTGACCGATCAAATTTCACGGCGTGCCTGGATAGATTGCATGTCGCGTGTGTCACCAAATAACCCCAATGTATCGGGTTACCGTGCGATCCCACGTCGCGCCTTTCTCCTTGCCGCGTCGTGGCTTCCAACTTCTCCAAAGTTCTTCGTGTGACCCCACACTTGCCTTATACTACCAATACCTGCAATGATGATGATAATATTCTCCTAATTACTCCTAAAAAAACACTATACCTTACCTTTAAGGGATGGGTTGCCTCCCAACAAGCGCTAAGTTTAACGTCTTCAGCCAGACGTGGTCCTTCCTACTCTCCTTAATCTTCTGGGGGCATCATCTTTTTCATCTCAGGTGCAAAGTTGTGAACCATCGTCGCCAGCAGAGATGTAAGTTGTGTCATTCGATCGCTCACTTGACTAATCCATTGTTGCTGAGCATCTAGGAACTGGAAGACCTTTGCCTCCCGTAATCGTGCGTCCTTCTCATATTACTGATGCTTCAACTCCATCATTTCCATCATGTCCAACAATTGCACTTTATCCACTGTTGACAACGGATGTTGCTTTGCCTCCCATAAAATCTCTTCTCCTCCACCTTCACCATCTCGTGTCCATATATTTCCTTTACCCTTTACCCCTGGTGCCATAAGCGGTTGATTATTCAAGTATTTGTCATCATACCCTGGTGGTAATGGTATTAGGCATCCAAACATGTTCAGCCTGTGTTTCCTTGTTCCAAAGGAGATATCTAGATCTCCAGTCTTGCAATCCATAACTGCACCAGCTGTAGCAAAAAATGGACGTCCCAAGATCAGCGCGGGCGCGTCTTCTAAACTCTCATATTTTATTATGTAATACCGTAATTTTAATTTATGGTAGAGTTATTTTAACTTTTGATATAAACGAGCATAGATGAGTTAAAATGTGAGTTACGATGTTTAAAAATTAATCAAAGAAAAGTAGAATGCTAAAAGAGATAAAAGAAACAAAGGAAAATGAAAATCAACAAAACCCGGGTCAGGTCACAAAACCCGGGTCGTGTTCAGCAGTAACCCGGGTCGGGTCACAAAACCCGGACCGTGCTGTGCTGGGTCTGAGGCGGTGAATTACGGATCAAAACCTGGGGCGGGTTTGACAGCCCGGGTCGGGTTTCGTGCGGGTATAAATTCGATTTTGCCCTCATTTAAACCATTTCTCGACCCACAAACATTCCAAATCGATTTTCAGAGCTTATGGAGGCGATTTTGAGTCAAATTAAAGCCGTAGATTCATAGGGAAGTGTAAAGTGATGCGGATCTAACCCCGTAAACGTGGTCTTGCTTTCGAATTTGTCGAGGTGAGTGATTTCTTCGTTTTTGGGGTTTTGAAACCCTAGCTTCAATTTTTGTGATTTAGCTATAATTTGTTAAATACGTTGTTAGTAGATTGTTAGTGGATGTCTTTTGAGCTATTGGTGTGATTATTGTCGAGTTCCTACGGTTGAATGAGTAGAATCGCGGATTTGGGGGTTTCGGTAAATATAGAGTTGATATTTACCGTTTATACTCCTTTTTCCTCTTTTGATTTATACATCTTTGAGATAGATGTTATTGAGATGATTGTGGGTGTTGAAAAATTGATTTATACTATGGTGATATAACCAAGTCTAGCGAACAGGAGCCCGGTACGTGTAAATTGGGGGTTCCATATACTAAACCGATATCAAGTGAGTAACTATAATTCATTCTTATGATTAAATTGTGAATTTACAGGTTACTATTGATTTTAAATTGGTTGAGATAACCAAGTTTATAATTGAGAAACATGTGATTTAACATACGAAAATGAGATTTTGAGTGTGATTTAATATACGATTGAGATTATGTTCTTATGAGAAATAACAGTTATATCTTGTTGTAGGTAATATATAAGTATATATATGTGTGTGTTATATTGATACTGAAATAAATTATAGTCGGAGTGGTTCTGTTATCGGTGGATAACAAGAGATGAGTTGAATTTCATATTGAGTATAAGAGTAGAGTATATGATGTAGCAGTGAGTTAAAGAGTCTTTGAGTTTGATTGCTACATCCATGATGGGTGTTATAATTGGGTATAATTGATTGTGAAATGGGTATATGTGAGTGTGTGTGTGATTGAGTTTATGAGTAGTATCAGTTGTGATACTTATTATTGATTTGATATTACTACTAATTAGCTGGTGTTTGTAAAGCTAACATGTTTGCAGATTTCAGAGTAAGAGGAAGTGAATAATTGCTAATGAGGCTAGCAAAGGAGAATGATGAGAGAGTTTACTGAGAGAGATTGTGGAATGTGATTGAGATTACTCACTAAGCTTTTTATAAGCTTACACTTGAGTTGTATGTTGTTTTGCAGGTATCTGTAGCTGTAATAGGGGAAGACATATGATGGAGAATGATGGACAAGTTTAGAGCCTGTCCTTAGCTGAAGTAGATTAAAATTGTAACACTTGGTCATTATGTTTTGTAAGGACCTTTTGTGTAACTATTGTAATGATAACATCTTGATCCTTGGTTTGAGTACAAATATACCCAATTAAATAAATAATATTCGAAAATATTTGGGTGTACTTTGTATGAGAAACCGGGTGTTACAAGTTGGTATCAGAGCATGGTTTAAGTGAACTAGGTCTTTGAGTATAGAGTCCTAGACTTGAACCAAGGAGGAGAGAGCCCCTATCACATGCTTGGAAAAGATACCGCTGCAGATGTTAGAGTATGAGTTGAGTATAACTCTTCTATCATATTAATTTATTATTTGTTATATTCTGTGTGTGAATACAAGTATTGAGTCAGATGAAGAATGAGTTGAGAAGTTGGTCACAGCTGATTGGACCAATAATGGATGATGAGACGAGATTTTGGTTGATATGAGATATCAACTAATGAGAAGACGAGAATTTCAGTTGCTAATGATAGATCAGTGAAATATGAGATGAGATAGTTATTGAGAAAAGATCCCGGTTGAGGCGAAATTCCAACTGATGAGGAGCTAAGAGTTGAAATATGTGAGTGTAGCCGATTACACTCTAGAGTTGAGAGCCGAAGTGCGCAAGTTTCATCAAATGAAGAGACGAGATTTTGTTGCTATGAGGTATGTGAGTAACTTTACTTAACATGTTAGTTGTAACGTGTCGCGCGTATTTAATTGTTAATAATACATGTAATAGAATATGTGTAAAACATGTCGACACGTAAAAGATCAGTTGAAATTACATGTGTTAGAAAACTGTTATTATAAAGTGTAGTAACCGATATCGAGATGAGAATCTCGTGTTCACTTGAGGTAAGATTTGCATATCGCATAACGAGTATTTTGTGATTATGTATAATTGAGATTATAAGTGGTTGCATGGAGAGTAGTTAGCAACCATGGAGAAGTGTGTATATTGAGTATATACATGGTAGAAAATGTATTAATTATAATATTTCGTATATATTGCTTGTTGTTTCACAGATGTGATGAGATTTCTATGTACGAGTACTTTGTGGTTGAGACCACATGTATTGTGGGGCCACATGACTAGTACTTATGATTGATCAAAATGAATGGCTGAGATAGCCAAAAGAGTATGAGTTGAGAAAGATGGTGAGTGTGTAGTTGATTGCACACTATAACCGAATATGAGTTGACATGTTGAGAGTTGAATTGTGTGGTTTAGAGTTGTCACATAATGAGATATTTGCGACAGAGTTGTCAAAGGACATTTGAGTAACTACATAAATAGTACATTGTGGTTATAATTGAGAGAACCTAGAGTGGTTCATATAGGTCTTATTGGCCTAGAGATTGAGTTAATTGTCGAGTAAAAGTGGTTGAGACCACATATGTTGTGAGACCACATACTTGGTGGGGTCACATATTGAGTAAACGTGATTGAGACCACATACTTGGTGGGGTCACATATTGAGTAAACGTGATTGAGACCACATACTTGGTGGGGTCACATATTGAGTAAATGTGGTTGAGACCACATACTTGGTGGGGTCACATATTGAGTAAACGTGATTGAGACCACATACTTGGTGGGGTCACATATTGAGTAAACGTGATTGAGACCACATACTTGGTGGGGTCACATATTGAGTAAACGTGATTGAGACCACATACTTGGTGGGGTCACATATTGAGTAAATGTGATTGAGACCATATATTTCGTGGGGCTACATATTGAGTAGCTGAGATTGAGACCACATATTTCTGTAGAACCACAAGACGAGTATCTTGTGGTTAGAGCAGTGAGGATCTTTGTGACTCAAACGAAAGGAGGAGTGACGGTGAGTCTATATGGCTTGACACCGTAAAGGAAAATTTCTAGAGTAGAAGAGGAGATGGATTGAAATCAGAAAATGGTACGAGGTACCATGATTTGATCAGAGGACGGTATGAGATACCGTAACACAGCGTTGAGTGCTGATAACAGAGAACGGTACGAAGCACTATGAGATAGTATTGATTAGTGAATTTGGAGAACAGTACGGGGTACTGTAAGATACTATGAATGATGAGACCAAATGATGGTACGGGGTACCAAGAGTTGAGCCAGAGTGGTGCTATAGTGTTGTGCTTGTGTGTAGACAGGCATGTACATTATGATGATGCAGAGTAATGAGACATGTACTATCCTTGAGTATGGATATATATGAATGTAGCAGTAAGCTTGTGTGGCTTGAAACCTACGGGTTTAGAAGAGGACGAATCAGAGGCTGAATAACAGTAAAGAGGTATTGTGAGATAATACAATGAGTAATACTATTGAAAAATGTTATTGTGAGTATGTGCATTTATCATGTAGTCGTGTTAAGTATGTGTGAGATTTCTTACATGTTGAACGAAATACAGTTTTATAAATATATAATGAGAAGATATGAGTTAAAAGAGAAAGAAAGTAATTGTAGTTGTGATTGATAGGATTCGTTCCTTAGCAATCAAACCAATTACTGCCAGTGAAATAAATGTGTGGGTGTGAAGATGACAAAACTATTTATTCGTATGAGACGATAAATAATAGATTTTGTTATAATAATTTTGAATTATTTCTTAAGATTAACGAGATAGCCGGGTGATGAGATATGATCTCACCATAGAGATTGCAGTAACAGATGTTATTATTTGAGTCGTGTATAGAGATTACGGTGAGCCATACGTATGACCTATTGGTGTCATACGGATGAATTAGAGATTGCGGTGATAATGGCGGAGAAGTGGCAAGAGGAAAAGTCCTTACTTATTGTATGTCAGAAGGAATATATGCGGTTGTGTTGATGAATTAATTGAAAATAAATTATTGAGTTTGATATGGATCTAATGATTATTGATTGAGTGAGAACGTGATGTGGATTGTCCACATAAGAGATGATATAATAAGCGAGTGCATTGTGAGAAACAACATGAGGTATGCTGTTGAACTGAGATAAAAAGGAGTTAATTGGTGGGAGATTGTTAGTTGTATATTGGGTAAAAACCTAATATGTGTGATGAGGAGGGAACAGAGATGAATGTGTTTTCAGAGAAGTTGAAGTCGGTTGTGGTGATGAGACAACTGAAACGGATTTTGTGTGATTAAAGTGTCGAGAGTTAAATAACAAATTCAAAGGAGGCGTGAGTGAAACTTGAGATAGTTTCTAATATTTTGTTATTTCTAGATTTTATCCTAATATTTACGAGCTATGTTGATGAGAAATTAATTATTCACATGTTACGATATGAGAAGTAAATTAAGAGAGAATGTGAGCTTGGAATCGGTGAGACCGTTTTCTTTATTGAGTTAGAGTAAACCATTTAAGGAGATTGGAAATGGAAGTTAAATCTCAAATAGTTATTGAGATTAGTGTTATAGAAAGAGTGGATGGTACGCTGAGAATATGGCTCGATGTGAACCATAGATATAGGTGTGTGTAAGTGATGATAGTGATTGGAGTATCACTTGAAGAGTGAGGTGAGATACCTTCGTATCGGCAAAGCTATAACAAGGGAGTGCCCTGAAAGAGTGAGTGGTTGTCCATGTGAAATGGTAACAACCAATGTGGTTATAGAGATCATATTACGAGAATAATGGTGGGCGTAGAGATTTTGCAGAAAGAAAAGTAGAGTAGGGAAGTTTGTGACTGTAATGTTAATCGAGAAAGCTTGAGTTTTATAGCTATATTATGAGTAAGTAACGTGTGACAGTATATATATATATGTCATGTGAGATGACGAGATGATAATGTCATTATCATACGTGATGCATGATTACGGTGGTGAAATGGTTGTATCAGCCATGCCTAATCTAAGAGATTCCGAGGACGGAATCTTTTGAAGGGGGTAAGAACTTGTAATACCGTAATTTTAATTTATGGTAGAGTTATTTTAACTTTTGATATAAACGAGCATAGATGAGTTAAAATGTGAGTTACGATGTTTAAAAATTAATCAAAGAAAAGTAGAATGCTAAAAGAGATAAAAGAAACAAAGGAAAATGAAAATCAACAAAACCCGGGTCGGGTCACAAAACCCGGGTCGTGTTCAGCAGTAACCCGGGTCGGGTCACAAAACCCGGACCGTGCTGTGCTGGGTCTGAGGCGGTGAATTACGGATCAAAACCCGGGGCGGGTTTGACAGCCCGGGTCGGGTTTCGTGCGGGTATAAATTCGATTTTGCCCTCATTTAAACCATTTCTCGACCCACAAACATTCCAAATCGATTTTCAGAGCTTATGGAGGCGATTTTGAGTCAAATTAAAGCCGGAGATTCGTAGGGAAGTGTAAAGTGATGCGGATCTAACCCCGTAAACGTGGTCTTGCTTTCGAATTTGTCGAGGTGAGTGATTTCTTCGTTTTTGGGGTTTTGAAACCCTAGCTTCAATTTTTGTGATTTAGCTATAATTTGTTAAATACGTTGTTAGTAGATTGTTAGTGGATGTCTTTTGAGCTATTGGTGTGATTATTGTCGAGTTCCTACGGTTGAATGAGTAGAATCGCGGATTTGGGGGTTTCGGTAAATATAGAGTTGATATTTACCGTTTATACTCCTTTTTCCTCTTTTGATTTATACATCTTTGAGATAGATGTTATTGAGATGATTGTGGGTGTTGAAAAATTGATTTATACTATGGTGATATAACCAAGTCTAGCGAACAGGAGCCCGGTACGTGTAAATTGGGGGTTCCATATACTAAACCGATATCAAGTGAGTAACTATAATTCATTCTTATGATTAAATTGTGAATTTACAGGTTACTATTGATTTTAAATTGGTTGAGATAACCAAGTTTATAATTGAGAAACATGTGATTTAACATACGAAAATGAGATTTTGAGTGTGATTTAATATACGATTGAGATTATGTGCTTATGAGAAATAACATTTATATCTTGTTGTAGGTAATATATAAGTATATATATGTGTGTGTTATATTGATACTGAAATAAATTATAGTCGGAGTGGTTCTGTTATCGGTGGATAACAAGAGATGAGTTGAATTTCATATTGAGTATAAGAGTAGAGTATATGATGTAGCAGTGAGTTAAAGAGTCTTTGAGTTTGATTGCTACATCCATGATGGGTGTTATAATTGGGTATAATTGATTGTGAAATGGGTATATGTGAGTGTGTGTGTGATTGAGTTTATGAGTAGTATCAGTTGTGATACTTATTATTGATTTGATATTACTACTAATTAGCTGGTGTTTGTAAAGCTAACATGTTTGCAGATTTCAGAGTAAGAGGAAGTGAATAATTGCTAATGAGGCTAGCAAAGGAGAATGATGAGAGAGTTTACTGAGAGAGATTGTGGAATGTGATTGAGATTACTCACTAAGCTTTTTATAAGCTTACACTTGAGTTGTATGTTGTTTTGCAGGTATCTGTAGCTGTGATAGGGGAAGACATATGATGGAGAATGATGGACAAGTTTAGAGCCTGTCCTTAGCTGAAGTAGATTAAAATTGTAACACTTGGTCATTATGTTTTGTAAGGACCTTTTCTGTAACTATTGTAATGATAACATCTTGATCCTTGGTTTGAGTACAAATATACCCAATTAAATAAATAATATTGTTGGTTGTCGTAATCAACAAAATAAAAGAGTTGAAATATGGTTTGAAATGATTTATTAATTACCAATATTTCGTGATTACACTACTTGTTATAAATACTAACTATGTAGTATAAATGGCAAGTAGGGTCGATCCACAGGGAGCGATGGTCTAATGGATTATACCTTGATTTCACGAGATTTAAACTTGTAAAGAAAGTAACAAAAAGGGGGGTTTTGATGTTTAGTTGGAACACGATTGTGTAAATGACTTGAGACAAAATATAGAAAAAATTGCTTTTGTATTTTATAATTTGGGGACAAATTCTGGTTTTGCATTTGTAGTCATATGATTGGAAATAACAATAAGAATGATGTTTATAACTTTAATCTTTCTAAATTGGTACTTTGTGTATGCCGAAAGCTCGTACATACACCATTCACCTAATGTACCTTAGTCAAGAGAAGCTCGTTAACTAAGACTAATCTTACTAATCAAATCTAGATTAGTCAAGTGTATGCCGAAAGCTCGAACATACACCATCGTAGAATTTGAATGAAAGATTGCATTATGTTTTATGTGAATGTTCCCAACAATGTTCAATACTCCTAAACAAGCGTTGGAGCGTCAAAACATGAGATATGATTTTCACCAATTAAAGATGATTGTCACAAATAACATTTTATAAAACAATTACGGATTTTATAATTTGTATGACTAGATTGATTTATATTTGAGATCAAATGACCAATATGAAATAAATAAAAATCAAACGTTTGTTAAACCTCAAAATCATATCACTAGAAAGATATAAAATCAAACATCAAACTTTATATTAAATCACAATCATAATCCTTAATACAAAACCAGAAAATAAAGTTACTAGCCACTCATGACTAGTAAAAGAGAAATGAACTTACAAATTGAAGATAATCCACACTTGAAATTGCACACAAACACAAGCACCATGTATCTAGAGAGTATTCAGAAGTTAATGGAATAAGGGATGATTCTAAGGCTAACTAGACACATCTATTTATACTAACACACCAAGGGCAAAATGGTAAGATGGACAATGGCAAACATCATCATTCCTAGACTCACTTCTCTCATCACATGGCCTCAAAATCAGGTTGGATCTGGATCTGGTCGTGTAGCATGGGAATGACAGCACAAGAAGGAATAAACAACTCAAAGTGGGCTAAAAAGCAGATATGGTCACCAGGAAAAGTTACACGGCCGTGTAATTTCTTGGGCCAAAATTACACGGTCGTGTAATCCTGGATTTCATCCTGGGCCCTACCCTGAGCTGACATGGCATCCACGTGGCATAGCAAAGTTACACGGCCGTGTAACTTATAGGGCAAAAGTTACACGGTCGTGTAACATTCTGTCTTTGGGATGATTTCATTTTTTTGTAACTTCTTCGTTTGAGCTCCGTTTCTTCTGAAATTTCTTGTGTAGCTTCCCATTGTCATCCAATGCAAGATTCATCCTTCAAAAGCACCTGAAAACAACCACAAAGTGTGAAAGTAGATTGCTATTCTTGAAATCCCGAAAAACATGAAAATATGCAATAATGAGAATGAAATGCAAGGTAAAATAAGGATAGAAAGGCATGAAAACATGCTTAGAAATACACCTATCAAATATTCGAAAATATTTGGGTGTACTTTGTATGAGAAACCGGGTGTTACATATTACTAAGAAATCAACGAGGTAAAAGAAGTCACCAACTTTAACGATCACATTGATCAACTTGCCTCGGGAAACCTTCGTTGACTGATCGGCTAACTGCAGAACTGTTTTTGCTAGTTCCAGTTCCTCATTCTTATATTTGTCATATAACTACCCTGGTAACACATTAACACTTGCTCCTAAGTCCAGCAAGGTATTCCTAATAACAACATCTCCCACCGTGACAGTAATCAACGGTGATCCAGGATCTCTTTCCTTCTTAGGCGATGTTCCCAACAAAGCCTCGCTTGCCTTAACTGTCAGTCTCACCATATCAGGTGTAGGTGTCTTGGACTTCCTATTCTCTTCACACATCTCCTGCAGAATCCTTGTATCTTCGGGAGCATTCTTCAGCTCGTCCCATAGAGGTTGATTTACGATGTCCCGGTCGGCTTGCTAGGCACCTCCTGCCTTTTCTTGACTTCCCTAGCCTTTTTCTTCTTAATACCAGCCACCACTGGCTTCTCATCCATTGGGACTTCCTTTTCCACCTTAACTTGAGTTTCCTTCACAAATGGGGTATCCTCCTCATTCTTATTCTCACTTTCTTCAGTCTCAACTTCATCTTTATGTCCTAATAGATCCTCTTCAGTAACTTTTCTCCATTCTGCCTCAACAACGTTCACATGCTCTTTCCCCGCTCTTTGTGTATGATTTGGGTTGATTTCTATAGTACTAGGCAACTTGCCACTATCCCTTTTCCTTTGATTCTCGGCCATCTGAGCAATCTGCGTCTCTATGTTGGCGATGGCCTTGACATTTGCTTGAGTTTGCTGCTGACTGGCGTTGAACAAATCATACATCTTAGCAATCATGTTTTCTTGACTTTCTAGAGCATTGTTGTTATTGCTAGTTGATCCCCTGCTGTTATTGCTACTGCTATTAGAATTGTTGTTGTTCACCGGTTGAAATTGCCTGGTTTGATTCGATGGTTGGCCTTGGTGATTACTTTGCCTATTGTTATAAGAGTTTTGGGCTCCTTGGTTGTAAGATCTGTAAGATCGACTGTTATTGTACTGTCCTTGACCTCGGCCAAAAACCTGATTCACATCTTGGGTCCTTTGCCCTTGTTGGCCACCCTGTTGCTGAGTCTGCGGTCTGTTTTGCAATGTGGACATCAACCTGCCGAATTTCCTATTAAACTCACAAATTTCCTTTTTTACTTCTTTCTTCCAATCCGCATCCGCTCCTACTGCTGCGGCTGTGCTCACAGGCTTCCTGGTAGAAAAATTCGCTTTTGATCCATTACTGAGTTGTTCGAGAAATCGCCAAGCATCATCAGGATCTTGTATCATAATGGTTCCGCTGGATGATGCATTTATCATCGCTTGATTCGTCAGGTCCACCCCCTCAAAGAATAGCTTCACCATGTTGGGTCATAATTTATAATGGTTTAATCTTTGCATTTTGGGCTTAAAATAATATTTAATTCAGGCTTTAAATGGAAAATATAGCCTTTGTTGGGTTTCTAGTCTAAACCGAACAACCATAGGTTGTTCGGTTTTTGGTCCTTGGCGAATTGCCCTTGTGGGTTTGTTTCTCGGTTGGGCCATTGTATTTGTGGGCTTACGGTTTAGGCTAGGTTTGTAGGGGTATTTAAGCTTTTTGTAGCCTCATTAGTGGGGTTGGTTGTCCTAGAGATTTGTGCTAACTAGAGAGAGTATCCTTTGTTCTAGCAACCAAAAACTTATGTATTAGTCTTGTTTAATCAAGAATGTATTGAAGTTTGTTTGAATCTCCTTGTGTTCATCTTGTTCTTGTGATTGATTGATAGTATTATTGTAGATCTAGTGATTATTTGGGACCTACAATTGGTATCAAAGCTTGATTTTGGTATCAATCTTATATTTGTTCTTGGAGATGTTGAAGAATTTTGGGTGTTTAGATCCGTTTTTGGACTGTTTTAGTGTTTTTGGTGTTTTTGTTCTTGATGTTCTTCATGTTCTTGGCAATCTTCAAGCAAAATCATCCAAAAAGCAAGTTTTTGACCGAAAAATGATGTTACTGTAGCTGTTTGTGCGAGTTTAAGGTTAATCGGTCAAAGTTGCTGAGGTTGTTCGTCGGCGGAAAGGAATTTAGGGTTTTTGACTGGTTGTTCGACGGCGGCTTTGATCAGGCTAGGGTTTCTAGAGTGTTGTTCGGTCCGCATAAGGTTGCTCGGTCCAGCTGGTTTGCTCGGTGGTTTTAATTATTCAGTCAAGGGGTTTTTCCGTGTTCAGCTGTTGCTCGGTTTAGCGGTTACTCGGTTTTTCTCTGTTGTTCGGTACAATTGAAGCAAGTTTTTCGGTTTCCTTGTTTCTCACCAAGTTACTCGGTAGCTTTAATTTTTCGGTTAAATCAGTTAATCGGTCCAGCATATTGTTCGCTTGAAGGTTGTTCGGTCCAAGTATTTTCGCAAATTTAAAAGGGTAAAATTTTCGAAACTGGGTCAAATTTTTGTTTCTCGGCAGAATTTTTTGGGGGTTTTCAACTATTTTTTCTGGCGCTTCGGTCTCGTTTTCGGTTCAAGTATTGTTGACTTAGTGTTTTCCAGCTCGACTTGTCAGTTGACTTTTGGCATTTTTAAGTTCATTTTCAATGGATTTGACTACTATAAATTTGCATTCTGATCTCGATACCGTAATGGGTACTGTTACCCGCATTCCCAGACTATTAAATGCTGAAGGTTTTAACGAGTGGAAATTTAGGTTTGAGAAATATGCAAAAATGAAGGACAACAAGATTTGGAGAAGTATTGTTAGAGGTCCTGTCATAATTATGGCCACACTCGAAGATGGTACCGTAACGTTAAACAACAAACAGAATACTCAGATGAAGATTTTGAGAAAACGGAAGTCGATGATAGAGCTCTAGCCACTCTCACTATGGCTTTATCTCCTGATATCGCTCAAGGATTCAGGGAATACAAATCTGCCAAAGCTTTGTGGGAAGCACTGATCAAGGTTTATGAAGGCAACGAGGACATGAGACAAAGCAGACAGGATCTGCTTAGACAAAGATTTAACTTATTTAATCATGTTCTCGGGGAGACACTTGAAGCTCAGTTGCAACGCTTTATCACTCTCAACACTAAGTTGAGTACCGCTGGAATAGTGTTGTTGAAATCTGAAGTCAACAAGAAGCTACTGAACTCCCTTCCAAGAAATTGGGCTATGCATGTGGCTGTGATCAAGAAGACGAAGGATCTGAGTAGTTTGTCTCTCTCTGAAATTTTGGCGGTCATCAAAGCATGTGATATGGATGACAAACAACTAGAGATAAATTACGCAAATTCTTATCAATCTGCCAACCTAGGTGTTTCTACAAACAGTGCCTTTTCTGCTATGCCTGCTCATGCTCCAGTTTATCAAGCTTCTTCCTCTTCGAGCATACCGATGGTATCTCCTGTACCATCAACTCCTGGCCCTGCTGCTAAATCAACCACTTCAGCTGCAGCTCCAACTCTTCCTAAAGGAGCTGATGAAAACCTGGGCATAATGGCTGGTCTGTTAAATTGTTACAATGCTCTCATGGCTGGTGAGCTGGTTTAACCTATGATGGCAGGAGACTTAGATCAAATAAACACTGATAATTTGGAAGAAATGGATATCTCTTGACATACCGCTATGGCGGTATTCAGGGCAAAGAGGTTCACACAAAGAACTGGTAGGAACAATTGGGTAATAACAATGCTAATAGGAAAGTAGGATTCAGCAAAGCTAATCTCCGTTGTTTCAACTGTAACGAGCCTGGTCATTTTGCTCGTGAATGCACCAACTCCAAAACTAAAAACACTAAAAGAACCTTGGTGCCTGTTGGAACAAACCGCGATGCTGCTACTCAACCTCAGAACAATGAAAGAGCTATGGTGGCTCAACAGTTCACTTGGGAGGACCAGATGCAGGTTCTGAATTTGACTGAAGGTGGTAGTGGTCACTTGGCCCAAGCTGAAGGCGATATGGATGCTGATGCTACCGAAGAGGAAATGATGAACTTGCAGTTTGCCTTCATGGCCTCTACTTCCCCTGCTACCACTCCTGCCAATGATGAGGTTACTAAAGTTTCATGCTCTTCTCAAACTTGTGCTGATATAATTGCTAAGTATCGTGAACATAATGATCGCCTAGTTAAAGAAGTGTTTAACCTAATAAACGATGTTTATAACGCTAAGAATAAGCTAAAACCTCTACAAGAAAAAGTTGACGCTAAAATTTCTGATTTTAAGAAAGTTCAAGATGAATAGAGTACAGTAAGTGTTCGATATCGTTGTGCTTAAGAGAAAATTGCAGAATTAACTATTGAACTTGATGCATTGAAAGCAAAATTCAATGATGCTGAATTTAGTTTCAAAAAATTCGATGTGTCAAGCGAAGTGGTTGAGTCTATAATTGAACATCAAACTAAATGGGCTAGTAAACATGGTGAAGGTTTTGGTTATAGATCTGTTCCACCTCCATATAATCATAATTATGTTTCATCTGTCGAAACTGAAGAGTCAGAAGAATGTTATCACTCGAATTTCATCAAAAAGGATCAATCTGGCACCGCTGAGTGTAATAAACCGAATTCTACTGACGCTTCTACCTCATGTGCAGATAATTTAAAAGAGAAAGATGAGAAGAAGAAAGACAATAGTGCTTTTGATTCTGATAAAACTCGTTCTAAGACTAGTGATTCTGACCTGCCTGTTTTAAATTCACTTGCTTTAAATTTGTCTAGTAAAACTGCTAAATCTGTTAGACCTTTTAAAATTCATAATGATGTGAACTTTAAAAATTCTAGGTTTAAGAATTCTGATAAATGTTCTGTTGCATGTTTGTGTATGTGTGGAAATGCATTGAATATATCTGGACCTGGACAAACATCCACTGCCCCTGTTAAAAGACAAACCTGTTTTAACTGTGGAATAGCTGGTCACATTGCTAGAAATTATCCCCGATATTTGTATGCGCATCAACATGAACAATTTTGGCAAAACGTGCCAAGGGGGAGATCTTATAAGAGAAAACCCTCGCGGTCACGTTCTCGAAATAAGAATTGGAATGATGTGAAAGCCAAGAATCAAACTGCTCAATTCAAAAAGACGATCTTGAGAAATGACGGTGTATTACCAAACTTTGTAAGATCAAAGTCATCTCAAGAATCAACTTCAAATAGCAGTTCTGATTCCAAATCTGATGCTAATGTTCCCATCTGGTACAAGGATAAAAGATTTAATCAAATTATAGATGGGTTCCTAAAGGCAGCATTCCAAAATCTACTGTGAATTCCCCATTATTTGACAATCGTGATATGAGTTTAGAACCTGTGAAATGCATCGATAGTAAGGGTCAACCCAGTTTCCGTATGGAGTGGGTACCCAAATCTAATTGATCCCGCAACTTGTGCAGGAACAGCTGTGGAGGAATATCAGCAGACCTTGGTATGTTGATAACAGTTGTTCCAGGCACATGACAGGCAACATGTCCCAATTACACGACGTTGAAAATTTTAATGGTGGATGTGTTTGCTTTGTGGGAGGTGAAATGGGAAAGATCACTCAAAGAGGAACTGTATCGAATGGCGTGTTGAAGTTTGAGAATGTGAACTTTGTACCTGAGCTCAAACACAGTCTGCTGAGCGTTTCTCAAATCTGTGACAGAGGTTTTTCAACCCACTTCACCAAGAAGGAATGTCTGATATTGAAACCTGGTGTTGTCATTCGCGAGGAGTGGATTCTTGTCAGATCAGAACGTCAAAGCAATGCCTATATCATCAACATGAATCACAACACTCCGGAAAATGTCACTTGTTTATTTTCTAAAGCTTCAGAACAGAATGCCATATTGTGGCATCGACGTCTCGGTCATGCCAATGCGAAGAATTTGAATCGCCTCGCTAAAAATGATCTAGTGCGGGGGCTGCCAATCAAGGACTTCATTACTTTCGAAAGGTGTGTTTCTTTTGCTCAAGGAAAACATCATCGGAAGCCACATCAGCCTAAATTGGTCAACTACATTGACTCGCTCCTTCAACTGATTCACATGTATCTCTTCGGCCCCGTCAACGTTCTCAGTATCAATAAAAGCTCTTATTGTTTGATTATAACTGATGATTACTCACGTTTCACTTGGCTTTTCTTTTTCAAGCAAAAGAGTGAAACTACTGAGCTGGTCAAGAGATTCGTTACTTTAATAGAAAATCAAACGAATCAGAAACTGAAGGCAATCCGGTGCGACATTGGGACTGAATTCAAGAACGCGGTAATGGATAAATTTTGTGCGGATAAAGTAGTGCAGCGTCAGTACAGTGCTGCTCGTACACCTCAACAAAATGGTGTTGCTGAGCGTCGAAACAGAACTTTAATTGAAGCTGCACGCACCATGATCTGCGATTCTAAATTACCAGTGTTCTTTTGGGCTGAAGCAATTAACACGGCTTGTTATGTTCAGAACCGGGTCATCATCAACAAGCGCCAAATGAAGACTCCGTATGAGATTCTCCATGGTCATAAACCATCTATTGCACATTTCCGCTCTTTTGGTTGTCCTTGCACCATTCTTCATCTTGAAGCTACACGAAAGTTCAACTCTAAAGCAGATGACTGTTACTTTGTTGGATATGCGGGTAAAACTGCTTATCGGGTGTATAATAAGGTTACTAAACAGATCGTGGAATCGTTTGACGTACGGTGGCTAGAGGAGAATCAAACGGATGCTCGAGTCGGTCCCGACTGGATATTCAACTATGCCGAATTGTTTAAGTCTTTTAATGTGCTCTCTGATGTTGTCTCAGGCACACAGCCAGGCCCAAGTGGAGTGAACAGATATGAAGATGAGGAAATCATTGCTAATCCCATCATACCGCCCTTGATTTTTGAAGATCCTATTATTAACAATGGTGCATCTCCTGTCTCCACTACTTTGACTGAAGATGCTCCTGCCGACTCATCCCAGATTGTTGACGAACCACCAGTTGTTGAAGCATCTGCCACTCCTGAAGGAGTTATCAATTCTGAACCTACCGATATTTTCGACTCCACATTCATGGACTCCCTCTTTCCAGAGAGAATTCCTGAAGAATATGTTGCAAGCACCTCTCATGACTTCAGAGATTCTGACAGAGGTACTTCAAGCTCAGGCAGAATTGAAAACATAACGAATCCTCCGGTCTCTTCTGCTTCACTCGAACATGCTGTTCCTTCTCGAATACAACGCGATCACCAATTGACAACGTTATTGGCTCTTTGGATGATGGGGTTCAAACCAGAAGCCAAAGTGGTCATGTCAACGAGTGTCTCTATACATGCTTTATCTCTCAAATCGAGCCAAAGAATGTTCAGATGGCTCTTTACGAACCAAGTTGGGTGGATGCCATGCATGAGGAGTTGAACCAGTTCGAGAAACTATATGTTTGGTGACAACGCCTAGTAATATCAAATATTTTAGTCGTTGTTGAGCCCTATTCTTAGTGAAATTATATCATAGATGCTTTGGTATTCTCACTTTTTGTGTCAGTGTTTGTTTGGAAAGAAATGGTATAAACAGGGGCCAAAAGCGTACAAAATGGAAAAAGTTTGAAGATAAAGAAAAATCAGTCGAATTCACACGCGCGCCGCGGGATTCACAAAGGCGCGACGCAATGATGAGGCGGCGGAGAAAATTCAAATGCCGATAAAACGGGGATAAACCCATACGCGCGCCGCGAAATTCATTTATGCGCGGCGCGGCCTCGTGATTTTTGCAACTATAAATAGAGGGTTTTAGGTCGAAAAACGCAGCAAAGACCTGGCATAGGAACGACTCCCAAGGCTTCTTTGACTCCGAGTTTCAGCTTTCAGCAACCATTAATTGGTATTTTTATGTTTTCTCTTTTAATTTCCAATTAGTTTAGTTAATTCGGTAGCTTTAGTGAGGGTCTTTGGGTGTGACAACCATTGACACTATGTTTTAGTTTTTAAGTTTGATGTTTACTGTTTTGAACCTTTGAGATCTGAGTTTTTATAATAATCATTCGGTTTATGTTAATTGCTCGGTTTTCGGTATTTATTGTTTTTGAATGCTTTTGTGGATGTTTGGATTGTGTTTGATGTTAGTGTGACCTTTTGTTACTTCTGATTTTGGGATACAATTCTGATTTCAGCTAGTACTTAGGTTAGTTTGGTTTTGGTTTGGTTAATGCTTGTGTTGGATTATTTGATTTGTGATTTTCGGGATTATTTTGGGTATAAGTCGGAAACTAGATCCTCTGGCTGTAGCTGTGACACTATAGTTGGTAATCTGTTGCCTACCTTAACCACATAAGTCCTGCGGATCGACCCTGACTACCACTGTGCTAAGTGAGAGTGAGGTTATTTTACTATTTTTGACCGCATGACGACCGCTGCGATGTCAAATTTTGGCGCCGTTGCCGGGGAGTTGTGAGCTTAAGAGTAGGCGATCTGTAGGATTTAGTTTCTGATTTTTGATGTTTGATTTTAGTTTGCTGAATTTTGGTATGTGTGCATCGTCATAATGAGTGATTACATGTACCCGGATCAGTATTATGAGTATTATGAAAATCCGGCCGACAACTATTATGAGGATGATTGCTACAATGGATCATTCGATGACAATGGATGGCGGACCGAGGAGCCATCTCAACCTGAGAATCCTGCAACTTGGGCCCAACTTTGGGTACTCATGTATAACACCTACCAAGTGTAGAAGGACCAGGCTGAAGCTCTTGAAAAATTGCAAGTTTCATTAGATAAGTTAGAGGAAAACTGGAAATGTTCATCACCCTTGCCAGAACCTGAGGCGAGTGATTTTTATACCAATGATACTGTGTGTGAACCTGCATCACCTGAATATGTGATGGAAGGGCATATACTTGGGGAAAGTCAAGAGACTATTGAGATGGTCGAAACGGTTTTTGAGGAAGAGGTTGTAGGTGACAATGCTACCTCTGACTCAACAGCTTTTGATGTTTTTGATGTTTTTGAAAATGCTGATAATGTCGAGCTGGTGATGAGTGAATCCATACCATCACCAGACAAGTTGGTTGATGAGGATGTTGTGGAGGGGGCTGTAAGTGACAGTATAGACCCCAACCCAACGATTCCCAAAATTGTCAAAGTTGTTGATACTATTGGGGAAGGGGGTGTAGATGACAATACTACCCCCGAACCTATAATTTTTGAAAATTTTGAGCATTTTGAAAGTGAGGATCTGGTGATGAGTGAATCTATACCATCACCAGACAATACTAGTCGCTCACTCTTGGTCCCGATCCACCTGTTAGACGATGATCAAGAAGATAATGCCGACGAGTTGGTTTTTGAAAACAATAAACATGATTTTATCGCCACTCATGATCCATTCATGAATGGAAAATTAGATGTGATCAATACCATCGATGAGGACATATGGAAGCATCCCGATATGTTGCCTTCCGATCCCATTCAGTTGGAAATTTTTTATTGGTACTGCATGCCAAAATTGCAAACTGAAGATAACACGCAAAATGTGAGCAACAAACGAGGCGCAAAACAACTACTGAGAGCAGCATTGGGGACGCTCCACATCAAATCGGTAATTTTGAAGAGATACAGAAGGAAGGATCGAGCTTGGATGTTCAAAGCTACCTCCAAGCATTCACAGGAAGTAATCGGAAGACGGCAACTGGGCAGCAGTAGGAGGACCGGCAATCCATTCGACCCAGGAAAGTTGGAGGAACATTGGGACAACGAAGGGACGGTGGTGACTGAAAATCAGCAATGGAAGAAGGCATACGATCCACCATAGCTGTAGAAGGACTCTCTGTCTGGCTGAAGACGTTAAACTTAGCGCTTGTTGGGAGGCAACCCATCTTTTATAGGTAAGTACTGTATTTCTTAGGAGTAATTAGGAAGATTATTTCATCGTCATTGCTGGTGTAATTGGTCTAAGGCAAGTGTGGGGTCACACGAAGGAATTTGGAAATTTTGAAAACCGCGAAGCGGAATGGAGATTGGCGCGCCGCGGGATCGCAATGTAACCCGATACGCAGGGGTTGGATTGGAAACACGCGTGCCGCATCTAACCCTCGCCCACGATGTGGAATTCGATCGGATAGTTTTCTTCTTTATAAGGTACGACTCTGCTTAGTTGTGACCACGCCGCGCTCCAGAGCATCGAGTGATCAGAAAATTTTCTTGTTTCTTTTTCGTGTATTTCATTCCTGCAATCAAGGTACGTTGTTCTAAGTCATTTCTACTGAGTATTACAAGCATTTAGGCCTAGAAATTGGTTGATTTCTCCAAATTTGAAAAAACTTAGAAATCGGCAATGCTAGCTTGTAGGGTGTTTATTTTGCCAAATAATGACCCTAGATGAGCTAGTCGGTGCTTAGGCTGCCTTGTAGTAGTTTTAGATTGAGTTTTAACAGGTTGAATCGTGAATTGGGGTTCGAAGTTCGAACCAGACGCTTGACGCGCCGCGCCCGGTTCTTGGGCCGCGTCGCGGCTCGTTGGGGAAGAAGAGGACTGATTTTTGCAAAAAATTTCTGTTATGTGGTTCTGTTATGCAGATGGTTATCAAACGTGATCACCCATTTCTACAGTTCCCTGATGTTCCGAATCGGGCACCGGAGTACAGATAGAGGAGAGATGAGCTAGCTCCCTGCCGGGTTCTTGAGGCGACAATTTTGGATAGAGACATTATGGGTCAGGCAGGTTTATGGGCAGAGTTGGAGCCATTTTTGCACCGCACCTGGTCTGCAGGTGGCTTCACATTCACCTGCCACGGTTGGGACAGATTGCTGGCTACGGCGGAGGACATTGTTTACGTAGAGCTGTTGGTGGAGTTCTTATCCACTATCCGCTACACACCAGCCTCGGAGGAGCCGAGGGGGAGGATTATCCGCTTCCGTTTGGGGGGCGAGAGTCGTATGTGCAGTCTCCGGGAGTTCGGGAGATGCGTGGGGATCTATACCATGGAGGAGTTGGAGAGCCGCCATTTCACGCCTTTTAGTCAGGCGTGCATCCAGGGGCAGCCAGATCGGGACAGCAACGCAGTCATCTGGGCTGCGTTGCCGGACATTCAGTACGAGGCGGGGTCGGCCAAGGAAAGCCAGCTCCACAACCCTCTCCACTGCCTCATGCATCGTATCATCTCCACTTCTGTTATGCAGAAGCAAGGAGGTGAGAAGGTGTCTGGGGAGGACATGACGTACATGTGGGCTCTCCTTGATCCCACCAGATTTCTACACCTACCATTTTCCCTGGCAGTCTCCTTACCACCCGAGCTGCGGATGCATCTTCTAGCAGTCCCATGGTGGGCGGGCACTACATCACCCATTTGGCCAGATCTTATGGCCTGCTCACCGCGGAGATCACGGCGACACTGACGATGATCCCTCCAGTTCGCACCACGGCGCGAGCCCTGGAGAACATGGGGCTGATCGAGCAGCAGCGCCCAGGCCAGTATGTGAGGGTGGCGACCGAGGCACCCCAGGCTCCCCAGCCAGCCTACGCCCAGCCAGGCAAGAGACGCCGGAGACCGACAGCACCGGCAGAGCCACAGCAGGAGGAGGCGATAGAGCTCAGACAATTGCAGGATCGGGTCGCTAGGATTGAGAACAGCTGGAGTGGATTGGGGAGGTACTTTTGGAGATGGCCACCCAGCAGGGACGACGCCCCCGACCATTCCCAGCCCGAGCCCATGATCATGAGGCAGGATCTTCTAGGCCACCCGGTGGCGATTGATGTATTTTTCTTTTCACTTTTTGGAATATATGTACTGTACTTATGATACTACTATATTTATTTCTGTTTGTTTATATTTCATTTGTTTTTCTTTGTTTGCATTTAATGTTCTGTTGAGTTATGCATGTGATACCAATTGGAGGAGTTGTTTCAAGCAAGTGTGGGGTCATCGTGCCCCCTCCACTTAGGGGTGTTGATCGGGTATAAATGTCGGGTTTCGGGTAGATTGGATCGGGTTATTCGGGTTTTTGTCCCAAAACAATTAACCGTTACCCGATCTATATTGTAATTCGGGTATGCAGGTTTGGGTAGATCGTGTTTCGGTTCAGATCGGGTATATTCGGGTATACCCGTAAATTACTTGGGAGTCCTCTACAACTCTGAGAACAGATTAATAGAAGTCGATCCAAACAATCCAAATCAGAGTGACTAAAAGATTAATGAAGTCGCATTGAAATTCAAATGACTCTTGAATCACGTTGAAGTTGAATCTCACTGAAGGCATGGTGCCGTGGTCGGTCGAACCTTGAATCAGGGGTGAAGGGAAGAAGACGACTCCGAGCCCTAGAAAGCTGAATCAGGAGTAATGTGAGTGGGTAAACGGCCCTTGTGTTTGTGATTCCAACACTCCAATAAGTGATATGTGTGCATGTGAAAGAACTCACCTGGAATCATTTTGGATGATTTGTAAGAACCTGCAAGTGATAATTGATATATTCCAGCACTCCAAATCTCCAATAACACCACCATGGAGCACATACACATCAGTGAGGGTGAGCGAGAAGAAATCGGCGTTCAAGAATAGAGTGAAACAGAAGGAAATTAAGAAGGCATACATGGAGAGGATGATGGAGCTGAAGGGGAGATTAAGAAGGCGTACACGGAGAGGAAATTAAGAAGGCATACACGACGTTCATAGTTTTAATCAGGTAGTTCGGGTATACCCGAAATCCAATAATCTAATCTTCTACCCGACCTAATATAATATCGGGTTAACTGAATACCCGAATAATCATACCCGATACCCGATATACCCAACCTAATCTACCCGAACTCAAAACGGGTCGGGCGGGTAGTTCGGTTTTCGGTTATTTTCGACAGGCCTACCTCCACTTGCCTTGACCACCGGCGTGTTTTCACTGTTGCGCTACAACTCCTGAATGCTGAACCGAGGACATTTTGTTCGTGTTTGTGTACCTGTGGCAATCAAGCAGTCTACCGTCAAAGGGGTAACTCTTTTTTCCTAGTTCTAAAATTATTTTTTGTACAACGGGGACGTTGTACGGTTTTAAGTGTGGGTGTGGATGGTCGAAAGAGTATTTTTGAATTTTTTGCGGGAAATGACCAGTTTTCAAAATATTTAGCAAATTTTCAAAAATTTTAATAGATTGTAATTTTGAAACGAATAGTTTCTGAATGTTTGTAGTTGTTATCATGCTATTAGTTTAGTCAAATAAGTTGAGTTTTAGGAGTTAGACGATTGGAGTGTTTTAGGGTTGGAATTTAGGAAAGGACTGTCAATCAGTGACCTTTGTTGTTCGAGCCGATAGGTCTAAAATGGGTAGGCCTTACGCACCTTACCACCTAAGATCGTCTGGTCTGGGATGGTAATTCTGAAAGCTCGCTACACGGACAACATCAAAGTCATCGACAATTCTTTAATGGCCTTTAGAATCTGAATGAGTATGTACACTTCATTGTAGACAGAAAATTTGTAATCAAGGGTTCTCTAGAAAGTCATGAATTCCAAAGAATATTCTAATTATGTTTTCACAAACTATTTCACTCTAACTCCTTGGGCAATAAGCTTTGAAATTAAACACATTCAAAAATTGTTTGAGTCTTTATTAGAATTTGTTAAAAACTCTCTTGCTTGGGGACAAGCAAGGCACAAGTGTGGGGTGTTTGACAACGTCTAGTAATATCAAGTATTTTAGTTGTTGTTGACCCCTATTCTTAGTGAAATTAAATCATACATGCTTTGGTATTCTCACTTTTTGTGTCAGTGCTTGTTTGGAAAGAAATGGTATAAACAGGGGCCAAAAGCGTTCAAAATGGAAGAAGTGTGAAGATAAAGAAAAATCAGTCAAATTCGCACTAGGTTTTAGTTTTTAAGTTTGATGTTTACTGTTTTGAACCTTTGAGATATGAGTTTTTATAATAATCATTCGGTTTTTGTTAATTGCTCGGTTTTCGGTATTTATTGTTTTTTAATGCTTTTGTGGATGTTTGGATTGTGTTTGGTGTTAGTGTGACCTTTTGTTACTTCTGAGATTGAGATACAATTCTGATTTCATCTAGTACTTAGGTTAGTTTGGTTTTGGTTTGGTTAATGCTTGTGTTGGATTATTTGATTTGTGATTTTCGGGATTATTTTGGGTAGAAGTCGGAAACTAGATCCTCTGGCTGTAGCTGTGACACTATAGTTGGTAATCTGTTGCCAACCTTAACCACGTAACTCCTGTGGATCGATGCTAACTACCACTGTGCTAAGTGAGAGTGAGGTTATTTTACTATTTTTGACCGCATGACGACCGTTGCGATGTCATTTGGCAATTGGTGGAATTACCCGAAGGCAAGAACTCTCTTGACACGAGATGGGTGTTTTGCAACAAGCAGGATGATTCTGGGGTTATTGTGTGAAACAAGGCACGCCTGGTTGTACGCGGGTTCCGTCAAATTGAAGGTCTTGATTATACGGAAGTATATGCCCCGGTTGCACGATTGGAAGCGATTCGAATTTTTCTCGCCTATGCATCGTATATGAACTTCACTGTTTATTAGATGGATGTTAAGACTGCGTTCTTGTATGGGGAAGTCAAGGAGGATATTTATGTTGATCAATCTCCTGGTTTTGTCAACTCAAAATTTTCGAACCGAGTCTACAAGCTTGATAAAGCTCTTTATGGTCTTCATCAAGCTCCCCGTGCCTGGTATGCGACCTTGACTGGTCATTTGTTGCAGCATGGTTACACAAGAGGCACTATTGACCAGACGCTGTTCATCAAGCGCCAGAACTCCGACCAAATTTTTGTCCAAATCTATGTGGATGATATTATCTTTGGTTCAACGAGTGAGGCTTTGTGCAAAGATTTTGAGCAAGTGATGAAGAAGCGATTTGAGATGAGTTCGCTGGGAGAAATGACGACGTTCCTTGGGTTGCAAGTGAAGCAAAGTTCAACGGGTATTCTGCTTCATCAAGGAAAGTATATGGAGGATATTCTTGCGAAGTTCAACCTCAAGGATGCCAAAATTGCTAACACTCCAATGGCTGAGCGACCTTTGCTGACTTCAGACCCAGATGGCCAATCTGTTGATCAAACATATTATCGTTCGATGATTGGTTCGTTGATGTATCTGACCGCCAGCAGACCGGATATCGTCTTTGCAGTCTGCCAGTGTGCACGACATTAGGCTAATCCAAAACTCTCTCATTTAACTGTTGTCAAACGGATCTTTCAATACCTCAAAGGGAGAACTAAATTGGGTCTCTGGTATCCAAAGAACCGTGAACTTGATCTTTATGCTTTTTCAGATAGCAATTATGGGGGATGCGACATTGACAGAAAGTATACCAGTGCTGGATGTCAATTCTTAGGAGACCGACTGATCTCGTGGCAATGTAAGAAGCAGCAGATCGTGTCAACTTCCACTGTTGAGGCTGAGTATGTTGCTGCCTTGGCATGCTGTTCTCAAGTCATTTAGATGCAGAATCAACTCCTTGACTATGGTATGAACTTTCTTGACACTCCCATATTCTGTGACAATGAGGCGGCTATCCAAATTGTGAAAAACCATGTCCAACATTCTAAGACTAAGCACATTGATATCAAAATTCATTTTATTCGAGATTGCTTTGATCGAAAATTGATTCATTTGGAAAAGGTCCACACAGATAACAATGTGGCGGACATGTTTACAAAACCATTTGCAAAAGCTCGATTCAATGTGATGGTCGAAATGCTCAAAATGATACGTTTTGATGAATGTTAAATCAGTTCTGTAAATATTTTTCTGTGTTTTTTCTTAGTTAAAATTTGTTCATGGTTTTTACTTCCGTAATTCTCTTCCATGCACAAATTTAGGGGGAGAATTAAAAACAAAACAAAAATTTCAAAATTTCAAAAATACAAAAATATTTTCGTTTATGTCTTTATTTTTCAGAAAATCTAAAAATTCAAAAAATATTTTGTACCAACGACGCACCGAGTTATACCACTCACTGCTGAGGTAACTTTTAAGTGTTTGTGATCCTCATTGGTACACCTCAATGAGTGTGAAGCACTGACAACCGCTTCTTAACCAATCTAAAGGTTTTTCTTGTGTAACACCAACTTCTTGACACTTTGAGAGAAACCACTCAAAGTCGAGAGTTAAAAGGTCTGTGCCGATGGTTAGACTGCATACCGTAGTCTATCACACGCACCAATGTATTCTTAACCATCTTTACAATTTCTGATGCAAGAAATAGACGATTCATTACCTTTAAACCAAGTAATTATGATATTTCGACACTCTATGTTAATGATCTCTGCTACAACACCAGTAGTAGATGTGAGGCATTAACAACCATTCTCACGTAACAAAGCTTCTAAATCAAGAGTTGGATGACTTAGTGTAATAAACCATGCACTGATGACAATTCGAAAGTCTAGCTGATGGGTATATCTAATAACCAAGACATATTACACGCTCATACCACTCTTGACCCTGACCTTCTTCTAAACAAATGTTCGTGATTCAATGTGATACTACCTCACATTGATGAAACATTGAAACTCTGGGTCAGTGATCGTTGTTGTTTACCACAATAGTTGTGAGACCCCAACAACTTCACCGGATTCAAATTGGCACTAGGATGGTACAACACTCCACAGAGTTTGGATACCATTGAACGTCTCGCCAAGAGCCAAGTTGACTTGTCAACTTGAAAACTGCATTGAGATCTTTGATCAAGGATATGCAGGGGCCAAAATCAAAACGGCCACGAGTAGTTCACCGATACTCAAACAATCGCAGTGCGTCCCCCCGGGTTCACACAGATACTGCGAGAAGTCTCATTCTGAGCCAAGGATGAATCCTTGAACAACTATTGTGAGAGTTTCTATCTCCATGACCCACAGGATTTGCTGTCATCGTTCGTTGTCTGGAGCACCAGTCGAAGTGAAGTTCGAAGAGTTTCAACACGAATATCCTATTCCCGAAGAAGGTGGTTCATAACTCCATGTGACAAGCTGTTTGAATTCCTCCTCAGTCAGTTTGACTACATTCGTACCTTCTGTGATCGACAAGTGAAGATGTGAAGAGTCAGACTCCATGCCAAGTCAAAGTCAAATTAAAAGTTGGATGTCGTGATTCTAAGACCTATGCTAAAGCATGTTCGCCCTACGTGCTTCAAAGTCAAATATAAAGACAGTCCTATATCGAAGTTGAAGTTGTCGCTGCAATGTGCTGAATTCTATCAACATACACTCATGTCACCTGCTAAGAGGAGATTGTCCTGATTAGGGGGAGATCGTTAAAGTATTCTGCAGTGTTCAACTGAAGTCTAATCCAAGTGAAGCCTGAAGACTAAATGAAAGCATTAAACCAAGGGGGAGATTGTTGGGTCATAATTTATTATGGTTTAATCTTTGCATTTTGGGCTTAAAAGAATATTTAATTCAGGCTTTAAATGGAAAATATAGCCTTTGTTGGGTTTCTAGGTCAGAACCGAACAACCATAGGTTGTTCGGTTTTTTGGTCCTTGGCGAATTGCCCTTGTGGGTTTGTTTCTCGGTTGGGCCATTGTATTTGTGGGCTTACGGTTTAGGCTAGGTTTGTAGAGGTATTTAAGCTTTTTGTAGCCTCATTAGTAGGGTTGGTTGTCCTAGAGATTTGTGCTAACTAGAGAGAGTATCCTTTGTTCTAGCAACCAAAAACTTATGAATTAGTCTTGTTTAATCAAGAATGCATTGAAGTTTGTTTGAATCTCCTTATGTTCATCTTGTTCTTGTGATTGATTGATACTATTATTGTAGTTCTAGTGATTATTTGGGACCTACACACCAGCTGCCATTTTGGAACATTGTGATGAGGACAAGACCGCATTAATTCCTTCAATCGCTCAAAAGCCTCGTGAAATGCCTCCCTAGGCTTCTGCTGAAAATCTTGTATGGCTCGCCTGATCTCAGTAGTCTTACTTGCTGGGTAGAACTCTTGCAAAAACTTGGCCTTTAGTTGCTCCCAAGTGGTAATACTATTAGGCTGAAGCGAAGTAAACCAATACTTGGCTTTGTCTTTTAGGGTAAATGGAAACAGTCTTAAACTAAAGATATTCTTGTTGGCGTTCCTAGGGGTATTGGCATTAGCTATAGCTATGAACTCATACAAGTGGTTATATGGATCATCTTGTTTATAACCCCTAAACTCAGGCAATATACCTAAAAGTTGCGGCCTAATTTCCATTTGAGCATCTACATTATTAGGAAGATAAATGGGCGACGCATCGTCATACTCCCGAGGTTGGAAGTGCGATGCAACCGATTGCCCTCTCGGTTGTGCAAAATATAAAGGTTGAAAAAGTTACCGTTATACTGATCATTGTTTTAACCTGGTTGACCTTGCGGTTGCTGCGGTTGTTGTACTCTCCTCGGAGGTCCCCGACCTCGGTTCCATTGCTGTTGCTGCTGCGGAGGAATCCATCCTTCATCCTCCTGATATTTGATATTGATGTGGAGGTTGTTGTGGTTGAACATATTGGGTTTTTTGTGGTAAGGTTTGAAAAGCGGGTTGTGGTTTAAAGATGGTTTGTTCGTATGGTGGTTGTAATGGTTGTGATTGTTGGGTTGAGAAATGGTTGCTTGCTGATGACTACGCCTAGTAATATCACATATTTTAGTCGTTGTTGAGCCCTATTCTTAGTGAAATTATATCATATACATCGTGGTATTCTCACTTTTCGTGCCAGCACTTGTTTGGAAAGAAATAATGAAAACAGGGACCAAAAGCGTGCAAATTGGAAGAAGTTTGAAGATCAAGGAAAAATCAGGAAAAGACGTACGCGCGTCGCGGAAATCATCAAGGCGCGACGTGGGTATGAGGCGGTGGAAAGAATTCAAATTCCGATAAAACGGGGATAACCCCTACACGCGATGCGGGATCCATCAATGCGCGGTGCGGTCTCGAGATTTTTGCAACTATAAATAGTGGCTTTTAGGTCGAAAAAACTAGGGAATACTGACTTCCATTTTCAATTAGTTAAATAGTTAGTGATAGTGGCTAGTGTCTTTGGGAGTGACAACCATTGACATTGAGTCTTTGTTTCTGTTTTGAATAAGTTTGGTTACTGTTTTGCACCTGTTGGATCTGATTTGGTTAATGAGAATCATTTGGTTTCTATTAATTTCTTAGTTTTTCGGTATTTATGCTTGTGAATGATTTTTGGAATGATTGAATTGTGTTTGATGATTGATTTGCCTTTGTTTGCTTCTGATTTGGAGATGTACTTCTGATTTCAGTAAGTAACAAGGTTTTGGTTGGTAGTTTAGTTCAGTTCATGCTTGCTTGGAATTGTTTTATTTTATGCTTTTTGGGATTAGTTGTCAAAAGTTAGGAACTAGGTCATCTGACTGTAGCGTGACAATGCAGTTGGTAATCTATCACCTGTCTCGACCACGTAACTCCTGTGGATCGACCCTGACTTCCACTGTGCTAAGTGTGTGTGTTAGGTATTTTATTATTTTTGACCGCATGACGACCGCTGCGATGTCAAATTTTGGCGCCGTTGCCGGGGAGTTGTGAGCTTGAGAATAGGTGATTTGTAGGACTTTTTAGTTTTTGATTTTTTGGTTAGTTAGTAATTTTGGTTTTTGATTTTTCGGGCGTGTTGCATTAGTGCATGCGTACCCGTAGGGGTGAGCAATTATCTCCTTTGCATTTTGACTAAGAGATTGGGCGAACTGCGCGCAAGATCCGTGCACGTAGGTGTTTAAATACAATGAGTTTTAGTAATGTCAGTAGTAGTATAGTGAGTGTTGCCCAGGAACCCTCGGGTAAGGCAACGGGGATGTAATTTATTCCCCCGGTTTCATAATTCCACATTGGGAGCACGAGAGCTACTGGTGGTGCAGCTTCAGCCCCTGCACCTATACCATAATGCACTCCGCCGTCGATTCCACCATTTCAACCTTTATCCCAACCTCAATCCACAAACACATTTACATCTGCCAGGTCATGGGGAGCGCCGACCTGTGATGGCACCCCAGTATCTAGACAGCAGACACCCATTTCACAACCAGCACCAGTACTTTTTAAACCACAATCCACATTACAACCTATACCACCGCAGCAACAATATCAATAGCAACCACCTCAGCAGCAGTACCAGTATCAAGAGACTAAGAGATGTATGATGAAGAAGACGAAGGATGTGTTCCACCAGCACCAAAGCAACCATGGAACCAAGGTCGGGGACCTCCAAGAAGAGCACAGCAGCATCAACCACTACAAGGTCAGCAGAGATATAATGATCATCACTTTTACGGTAATCCTGCTCAACCCTTGTATTTTGCACAACCGAGGGGGCAATCGGTTGCATCGCACTCCAGCGACGGGAGTACGATGACTCGTCGTCCATTTACATTCCTGAGGATATAGAATCTCAAGTAGAAATTAGGCCTCAGTTGTTAGGGATATTACCGGAATTTAGGGGGTACAAACAGGATGACCCATACAATCACTTGTATGAATTTATAGCAATAGCCAATGCTAACACCCCTAGGAACACTAATAAGAACATTTTTACACTAAGATTGTTCCCATTCACTCTTAAAGACAAAGCCAAATATTGGTTTACGTCTTTGCCATCGAATAGCATCACTACATGGGACCAACTCAAAGCTAAGTTCTTACAAGAGTTTTATCCGGCAAGCAAGTTGACGGAAATCAGGAGGGCCATTCAGGATTTTCAATAGAAGCCTGGAGAAGCTTTTCATGAAGCATGGGATCGTCTAAAGGAGTTGATGAGGTTGTGCCCTCATCACGATATTCCAATGTGGCAACTAGTCAAGGTATTCTTTGAAGGAGCAAGTGAGACGAACCAAGCTATGATTAACGCATCATCTAGTGGCACTATTATGATGCAAGACCCGGAGGAGGCTTGGCGGTTTTGGAACAGTTAAGTAATGACTCCAAGTCAAATTTCTCTACAAGAAAGACGGTAGGCACAGCTGCAGCAATAGGAGCCTATGCCGACTGGAAAAAGGATGTAAAGAAGGAGATAAGCGAGCTCAATATGAAATTTGATAGGCTTGTGACTACTCTGCATAATGGACCTCAGAGTCAGCCACAAAGAGGTCAAGGAGGACCAAAGACTCAAGAATCAAATCAAGTCTATGGTCAGGGTCAAGGTCAATATGGCAATGGACGACCCTATAGACCATATAACCAAGGTCAGCAGAATTTCAATAACCAGAGGCAGAACAACTACAAAGTGCAGTCATCCAACCCGCCCAGGTATCATCAACCGGCGAACAATAATGGTAATGCCAATGGAAATGGTAGCAGCAACAATAGGGGGCCCAATAACTCCATCAACAATGCCCCAGGGACGCAGGAGGATCTGGTCGCGAAAATGTATGAAATGTTCAACACAACACAACAGCAATCGCAGGCCAATGCGAAAGCCATCGTCAATATGGAGAGGCAAATCGCCCAAATGGCTAAAGACCAACGAAAAAGAGATAATGGGAAGCTGCCAAGTACTACAGAAGTCAATCCGACCCATGGTCAGCGGGCCGGAAAGGAACATGTCAACACTGTCGAGGCTGAATGGAGGAAGGTCACCCTGGAAGATCTGCAAGAATCGAGAAATGAGGCTGAGAGTGAAAAAGAAGAAGAAGTTAAGGAAGTGGTGGAAATTGAAAAGGAGAATAGCAAAGACACGGAATTAAAGGAAATTCCCGTTGAGAAGGAAACTCAACCAAAGGAGAACAAGGATGACCAAGAGGAAAAGCAGCCGATAATAGCTGGAATTAAACAAGGGAAGAAGGATAAGAAGGGAAAGAAAACGCAGGAAGCGCCCCAATCGATGGGGCCATCAATAAACCAACCTTTGTGGGATGAACTTAAGAACGCTCCTGAGGGTACAAGAATTCTTCAGGAGATGTGCGAGAAAAATGGAAAAAGCAAGACTCCCACACCTGACACTATGAGGTTGACAATTAAAGCTAGTGAGGCACTGTTGGGAACACTGCCTAAGAAAGAAGAGGATCCTAGGTCACCACTGATTACTACTACTGTAGGAGATGTGGTCATTAGGAACACCTTGCTGGATTTGGGAGCAAGTGTGAATGTGCTACCGGGAAACTTATATGATAAATACAAGAATGAGGAATTAGAGCCGGCAAAGACTGTGTTACAGCTGGCTGATCAGTCAACCAGAGTGTCCCGAGGTAAGCTTACCAATGTCATAGTGAAAGTTGGGGATTTCTTTTACCCAGTTGACTTTTTAGTTATGGAGTATGAGAGTCAGGAGGATGCGCCCGCGTTAATATTAGGATGCCCATTTTTGGCTACGGCCGGCGCTATTATTGATTGCAAAACAGGAGATTTGGATATCTTCTTTTGGTCGAGAAAAAGAAGTTTAAATATGTTCGGAAGTCCCATATCTCTACCTCAAGGGTATAACGATAAGAATTTGGATAGCCACTTGCTGATGGAGCCTGGGGTTAGGGACAAAAGAACAATATGGACGCGAACGGGAGAAGGAGGAAAAGAGGAAGTTTTAAAAGAAACAAAGGAGCATCCGTTGTCCACCATTGACAAAGAGCAGCTGCTGGACATGATGGAGATGTTGGAGGCAAGGCACCAGCAGTATGAGAAAGATGCAAGGGAAAGAGAAGCAAAGGTTTTTTCAACTTCTGGAAGCTCAGCAACAATGGATTAGCGGGGTTAGTGACAGGATGACTCAACTCACTTCATTGATGTCAATGATGGCCCATAATTTCGTGCCAGATCACAAGGAGATGCCATCAGGAATTCAAGAAGAATAGGAGCAGGAATAGTACGTCTGGCTGAAGACGTTAAACTTAGCGCTTGTTGGGAGGCAACCCATCTTTTCATAGGTTAGGTACTGTATTCATAGGGGTAATTAGGAAATTATATCATCGTCATTTGCAGGTATTATTGGTCCAAGGCAAGTGTGGGGTTGTTTTGAAGAAATTGGATTTTTTGATGGCCGCACCGTGGTCACGCAAATCGCGCCGCGGGATCGTAAACCAACCCGATGCGCAGGGGGTTGATTTGGGGGTATGCGTGCCGCGGTTCGCTCATATCCGCGCTGCGGGAATCGATCGGTCGGTTTCCTTCGTAAATAAGGTAAGCTGCGACACTATTCACACACACCACGCCGCAGAGCTCTGATCATCGAAAAGTTCCTCATATTTTTTCTTGCTCATTTCATTCCTACTACCAAGGTACGTCATTCTAACTAGCTTTTACGTGTTAAAACTAGTGATTAGGCAGTTGATTTGGTTGATTTCTCCAAAAACTCAAAGACTTAGAAATCGCCAATACTGACTCGTAGGGTGTTTATTTTGCCAAATAATGACCCTAGACGAGTTAGTCGGTACTTAGGCTACCTTGTAGTGTATTTGGATTGAGTTTAAACAGGTTAAATCGTGATTTTGGGTTTGGAATTGGAAACAGTCGCTCGCCGCGCCGCGCCGCGGTACGTGGGGAAGAAAAGGGGCTAAATTTGCAAAAAAATTTGTGGCTATGTTCTTTTGTACAGATGTCGTTCAGACTTCACCACCAGTTTCTCCAGTTCCCTGAGAATTTGGACAGCTCCGTTGAGTTTGCCAGCAGGAGGGATGCACTCGTAGGTCGTCGGGTTCTCGAGGCGACGATCATCGACAGGGATATCCTTAGAGACGCGGGGCTTTGGGGAGAGATCGAGCCATTCCTCCACCGCACATGGACCCACGGGGATGCTTCATTCACTTATCGTGGCTGGGATAGGCTCATGGCCAACCATGAGGACACAGTATACACCGAGCTTCTTTTGGAGTTCCTATCTACTGTCCGTTTTGCACCTGGATCGACAGAGGCCCGTTCCAGGCTGGTACGATTTAGATTGTGGGGTGCACAGGGAGTGCAATCTCCGGGAGTTTGGGAGGCGCACCGGCATCTATACAGAGGCGGACCTCGAGCACCGCCATTTCACGCAGTTTCTTCTGGCATGTACTCAGGGGCAGCCTGACAAGGCTGCCAATGCAGAGGTTTGGGCACCGTTGCCCAACGAGTTCTACGAGGCGGGGACATCCAGGGAAAGCCATCTTTGAGATCCGCTTCACCGACTCCTGCACCGCATCGTCTCCACCTCCATCATGCATAGGAAGGGGGCGAGAAGGTGTCTGGCGAGGACATGACTTATCTCTGGGTCCTCCTTGACACCTCCAGGTTCTTTCACCTCCCGTTCGCTCTAGCTATCTCCCTGTCCACCCGTGCGACGGGTGCATCTGCCAACTGTCCTCTGGCCCGCGGGCATTACATCACCCGTCTGGCCAGTTCGTACCGGATCATTACTGCTCTTGTTGTGGCATCCTTGACCGCTTTACCTCCAGCTCGCACTCTGGCACGATCCCTGGAGAACATGGGGCTTATTGAGCAGCAGCGCCCAGGTCAGTTCGTGAGAGTGGCGACTGAGGCTCCCCAGGACCCCCAGCCAGCTTACGCCCAGCCGGGTAGGAGACGCCGGTGACCGGCCAGCACCACAGTAGGAGGAGGCGACGGAGCTTAGGCGATTGCAGGATCGGGTCGCCAGGATTGAGGATCAACTGGAGTGAATTGGGGAGGTACTTTTATATATCGCTTCAGCACAGGGACAGCGCCCCCGACCATTCCCAGCCCGAACCCACGATCATGAGGCTGGTTCTTCCAGGCCACCAGGTGGCGATTGATGTATTTTTCTTATTTTTTCTTCTTTTGGGTATTCGTACTATACTTATGACACTACTATCTTTTGTTTGTTTATATTTTATTTGCTTGTTCTGTTTGTGTTTAATCTTTTTGTGAGTCATGCATGCGATACCAAAATTGGAGGAGTTGTTTCAAGCAAGTGTGGGGTCACCGTGCCCCCTCCACTTGTCTTGACTACCGGCGTGTTCACTGTTGCGCTACAACTCCAGAACGCGAAATCAAGGACCTTTTTGTTCGTATTTGTACCTGTGACAGCAAGCACCAACCAAGCGATCTACCATCCAAAAGGGTAACTCTTTCTCCCTTGTTCTAAATAATTTTTGTACAACGGGGATGTTGTACGATTTTAAGTGTGGGGTGTGGACGGTCGAAAGAGTAGTTTTTTTTTTGAAATTTTTGCGGGAAATGACCGATTTTCAAAATTTCTAGCAACTTTTTCAAAATTTTTAATAGGTTATAATTTTGAAATGAATAGTTTGTGATTGTTTATAGCATTGGTGTTTTTCGAGAAATACTATGTAGTTGTAATCATGCTATTAGTTTAGTCAAATAAGTTGAGTTTTATGAGTCTAGAAGATTGGACTGTTTTAGGATTGGAATTTAGGAAGGAATTGTCAATCAGTGACCTTTGTTGTTCGAGCCGGTAGGTCTAAAATGGGTGGGCCTTATGCACCTTGCCACCTAAGATCGTCTGGTCTGGGATGGTATTTCTGAAAGCTCGCTACACGGACAACATCGAAAGTCATGGATAGTTCTTTTATGGCCTTTAGAATCTAAATGAGTATGTACACTTCATGGTGGACAGAAAATTTGTAATCAAGGGTTCTCTAGAAAGCCATGAATTCCAAATAACATTCCGATTATGTTTTCACGAACTATTTCACTCTAACTCATAAGGTAATAAGCTTTGAAACTGAACACGGTCAAAAATTGTTTGAGTCTTAGTTAAAATATATTAAAAACTCTCTTGCTTGGGGACAAGCAAGGCACAAGTGTGGGGTGTTTGACAACGCCTAGTAATATCATATATTTTAGTCGTTGTTGAGCCCTATTCTTAGTGAAATTATATCATATACATCGTGGTATTCTCACTTTTCGTGCCAACACTTGTTTGGAAAGAAATAATGAAAACAGGGACCAAAAGCGTGCAATTTGGAAGAAGTTTGAAGATCAAGGCAAAATCAGGAAAAGACGTACGCGCGCCGCGGAATTCATCAATGTGCGACGCGGGTATGAGGCGGTGGAAAGAATTTAAATTCCGATAAAACAGGGATAAACCCCTACGCGCGACGCGAGATCCACCTATGCGCGGCGCGGTCTCGAGATTTTTGCAACTATAAATATAGGCTTTTAGGTCAAAAAAATTAGCGAAGACCTGGTGTGAAATCGACCCCCAAGGCTCTTTGACTCCGAGATTTAGCTTCAGCAACCATCTTTTGGTATTTGCATGTTTTTATCTTTCATTTTAAATTAGTTAAATAGTTAGTGATAGTGGCTAGTGTCTTTGGGAGTGACAACCATTGACATTGAGTCTTTGTTTCTGTTTTGAATAAGTTTGGTTACTGTTTTGCACATGTTGGATCTGATTTGGTTAATGAGAATCATTTGGTTTCTATTAATTGCTTAGTTTTTCGGTATTTATGCTTGTGAATGATTTTTGGAATGATTGAATTGTGTTTGATGATTGATTTGCCTTTGTTTGCTTCTGATTTGGAGATGTACTTCTGATTTCAGTAAGTAACAAGGTTTTGGTTGGTAGTTTAGTTCAGTTCATGCTTGCTTGGAATTGTTTTATTTTATGCTTTTTGGGATTAGTTATCAAAAGTTAGGAACTAGGTCCTCTGACTATAGCGTGACACTGCAGTTGGTAATCTGTCACCTGTCTCGACCACGTAACTCCTGTGGATCGACCCTGACTTCCACTGTGCTAAGTGCGTGTTAGGTATTTTCTTATTTTTGACCGCATAACGACCGCTGCGATGTTAGCTGACGTGGCAGTGGGTTGCCATCTCGGGTTGGCGCTCCCCAAGCCATAGCAGCGGAAAAAGGGTTGGTTGTTGATTGTCCTAAAGGTGGAACTGACGGCGGAGTGCATGTTGGTATTGATGCGGGGGCTGAAACCGCACCACCAGTAGCACTCGTGCTACCAAAATGAAATTCCAACACCAGGCGTATAAATGGAATTCCCCCTGTTACCTCGCCCACAGGCTCATGGGTAACATTCTCTATACTAACACTACTAGGACTCATCTTACCTAAACGCCTACGCACATGGTTATTGCGCGCGGTTCGCTCGATCTCAATGCCAAAAAGCAAGGGTGATGAATGCCCACCCCGACGGGTACGCATGCACTAGTGCAAAACGCCCGCAAAAAACCAAAACAAGAATACTAACCAAACTCAAATCTCAAAAGTAAAACTAAAAAGCAGAAAACAACTCCCTACAGACCGTCCTATCTTAAGCTCACAACTCCCCGGCAACGGCGCCAAAATTTGACACGCCTAGGTCGTCGTGCGGTCAAAAATAGTAAAATACATCACTCACACTAGTACAGTGGTAGTCAGGGTCGATCCACAGGAGTTTCGTGGTCAAGACAAGACGATAGCTTACCAACTGTAGTGTCACGCTACCGCCAGAGGGACTAACTTGCACTTTACCAAAACAATCCAAAAGCACAATTCCGAACTCCAAGTCCAAATCAAACATAAACTAAATGAAACTTAAGCTAAAATAAGATCTAACTAATGTACTTACTGAAATTAGAAATAAGATTCAGAATCCAAAAGCACACAAACCAACAATTGCATTCAACATTCAAAGACAATAAAAGGTAAAAAGTGCAATAATTCATGAACCGAATGCTTAACTTGAATAAACTTCAATCTAGAACATTCAAAAAACAGTAACATACGAAAATAAAAACTCTAGCCTACTGCTACTGGTTGTCACAATCCAGAAACACCAAACTAGAAGCTTAAAACTACTAAACTAAAACTAAAAGTAGAGTGAAAACATAAAAATACCACAAAAGGCTGATGAAATCTCGAAACTTGAGTCAAAGTCGTCGTAAGTCCACCTTAGGGTCTGATCTTCGCCTCCTGAATTTGACCTAATGGCCTCTATTTATAGTTGTGGAAAATAAGGACCCGCATCGCACAGAGCTTATATCCGCGGCGCGCGTGCTGGCTTATCCCCGTTTTTTCGCTGTTTGAATTCTTCCACCGCCTCATCTTTTGACTTGGCGCGTCGCGCTGGTCTTCATTCCCACGGCGCGCGTGTCTAGTGGACTGATTTTATCCTCAAACTTCTTCCATTTTGTCTGCTTTTAGCCCTTGATTGTAACTTTTCTTTGAAAATAAGCACTAGCACAAAAAGTGAGAATACCAATGCGTATATGATATATTTTCACCAAGAATAGGGCCTAACAACGACTAAAATACTTGATATTACTAGGCGTTGTCAGTGACCTTCTTCTACTCTATGTCTGATGTAGTGGTACTTTTTGTCAATATGTCTGGACTTTCCATGATCTCTCAGTTCTTTAGTCAAGGCAACCACTCCTTCATTATCGCATAAAAGTTCCATTGGCTCCTGAATGGTCAGGACTTTTCCAAGGTCACCGATGAAGTTCTTCAGCCAAGCCGTTTCCTTTGATGCTTCACTTCCAGCTATATACTCTGATTCACAAGTTGAATCAGCCATTGTTTCTTGTTTGGAACTTCCAAGTTACCGCTCCACCGTTTAGAAGAAACACCTTGCCCAACTGAGACCGAAAGTTGTCTCTATCTGTCTGGAAGCTAGCGTCATTCTACCCACTCACTCTCAACGTATCAATGCCACCAAGGACTAGACGCATGTCCTTCGTCCTCCGCAAATACTTGAGAATGTTCTTAACCGCTGTCTAATGAGCTTTGTTTGGATTTCTCTGATAGCGACTGACCATGCTCAAAGCAAAAGACACATCAGGGTGAATACATGTCATAGCGTACATGATCGGACCCTACAGCCGAAGCTTAAGGTACCCGACTCATATCAGGTATCTGATCATTTGTACTAGGACTTTGAGTCTTACTCAATTTGGCATTACTCTGGATAGGTAGCTCTCCTTTCTTGGAATTTTCCAAACTAAACCTCTTTAGTACTTTATCCAAGTATGTACTTTGACTAAGTCCAATTTGTATCTTCTTTCTATCTCTCAAAATCCTTATCCCGAGAATATAGGCTGCTTCTGCAAGGTCTTTCATGGCAAAACACTTTCCAAGCCAAGACTTAACTTTTTGCAAGGTTGGAATGTCGCTTCCCATGAGCAATATGTCATCGACATATAGCACGAGAAAAGTCATTATACTCCCACTAGCCTTGATATAAACGCAGGACTTATCTTCACTCCTAAAGAAACCAAACTCTTTGACTTTCTCATGGAAGCAAAGATTCCAGCTGCGAGATGCTTGTTTCAATCCATAGATGGATTTCTCAAGCTTACACACTCTATTGGGAAACTTTGCATCTACAAAACCCTCTGGTTTATTCATGTAAACATCCTCAACCAACTTCCCGTTAAGGAAAGCGGTTTTGACATCCATCTGCCAGATTTCATAATCATGAAATGCAGCTATGGCAAGCATTATCCTAAAGATTTTATCTTGGCCACTGGCGAGAAGGTCTCATCATAGTCAAACCCAGGGGTTTGAGTGAATCCCTTCGCAACCAGTCGAGCCTTGAAAGTGTGTACCTTCTCATCCATGTCGGTCTTCTTCTTGAAGATCCATTTGCCCCCAACTGTCTTTCGACCTTGTACATTATCAACCAAATTCCAAACTTGGTTGTCATACATGGACTTGATCTCGCTGTCCATTGCCTCTTTCCATTTAGCAGCCTCAAGGCCTGCCACTGCTTCCTTGTAGCTAGTTGGCTCATCCAAATTTACCAGTGTCTTATCATTGACAAACGTGTCACCATCTGTAGTAATATGGAAACCATAAAACTCAGGTGGCATGCTAACTCTACTGGAACGTCTAAGAGGTAACGAATTATTTATTGGTTCAACATGAACTTTTTCCTCTGGTTGAGTGCTAGTATCATCTAAGGTTCATTCACTGGTTGACTCTTGAATTTCTTCAAGGTCAATGGTACTCCCACCATCCTCTTTAAATATGAGCTCTCTCTTGAAAGACTCCTCTTCATGCTACAAAGACCACGTTCTCACTAGGTCTATAGAACAAATTGAAAGGTTTTCCGCAACCATGAACTAAATAACCTAAGTTCACATGCAACCTAGAAAAGATCTATGTTTTCTTACTTTGAACATGTAACTAATTCCTAAAGGCCAAACAAAATATAACTAAAAGAATTAATCAGAAAAACTAACCTTTAGTTTTAATCTTGAAGCTAAGCAGCACAAGTGTCCTACCTCAAATGAGATCACACCCAGGGAGCCAGAGGGTGGACCAAAAATTCCAGAGAGAATAATAGAAATGAGCAACTGATAATGAGGTCTAGGGTTCCCTATTTATAGGGAACCAAGTGGCAAAGCTAGAAACCCTAGCCGCGGCCCATTTTCCGGATTATCTGTACGCGCGCCGCGGCCAGATCGTTTGCGCGCCGCGCGCCGCAATTCAACTATTGAATTCGTATGAATATGTACGCGCGTCGCAGCCTTTACATTGGCGCGCCGCGCGCCGCAATTCAACTATTGAATTTGTACGACTTTAATCCCTGACCTCCTGATTAATCTAATTAATACCACAGAAATTAATCCAATTAATTTCTGTTTAATTATTAATCAATCAATATAGTTTCCAATTAATATATTATCACTTTAATATATTAACAAACCATATCTTTTATTTCTGTTGATTTATTAATCCCATAATAAACCAACCTTTCTCTCTACCGAACTTTCTACCAAACCTCCAGCTATGAGGGCAACCCAAATGGACTTTGCTTCTATTAATTAGGTAAATACAAATTATTAGTCATGGATTAGACACCTAATCCAACAGTCTCCCACTTGGATAAGTCTATGACTATAATTACCAATTTAACCTCTGATTAATCAGCAACCTGCAGCTTCCTAGAAACTGCTGCCGAACTCTGACCTAGTCTGTTCTGTCCATAGATAAGTGATCAGATGATCCTCCGTCCAACAAGATATTTTCAGACATGAGACATGGATTGAGATCAATCTCTGTCTGACACACTGTTTCCCGATTTCCGATTTTGCTTATGACTTTTAGACTTCTAATTGAACGAATCAATTCAGTCCTGGCTGGCCAGCACTTCAGTCAACTTCAAAATCATCGAGTGGCCAACAGATATCTGTTTCCCGTCAGGGTCAAGGGACGAATAAGCTTTGACTAATATGTTATATCTTTTACCCGACAAATCACTCACAACAGCACGTTTTATAACACCGAGTTACCGAGGCGTTTTCGTACTATCAATGAACAACCGCCTTGCAAATTATAACTCATATCTCTCCACTTTAAGACCATAAGATATTATCGTCTCAACATTGCTTGTGATATAATCCATGAAGCAATCCATTGAGCGCGGGTTTATCCAATACTCAAATCTCCATTTCCAAGTACTCATGAACGTTGCAGCAATCTTATTGCTATGTCTAACTCCTTAGACAATCTACAAACCAATTCATGACAGTCTTCCTTCATACTTACTCCCTAAGAGTATGAACGACTGTGGATATTTGAATAATCCAATTATTCAGGAAGTAAACATGCAAAAGTGAAACATAAAATCTGACTGGCAGCTACTCCTGCTTATTACCAAGTCTCCACGAGGTAATCACCAAGTCGGATTTATCATAACTATTATCGGTTTCTTATTCTCTTTTAAACTTTCAATTCAAGCCTTTTATATCTATGTCTATGACCTTTTCACTCTTTCTATGTATCCAAGTGTCTAACACTTATACAATTTATTGCAGATGATCCTATCGGATACTCTTCCGATGATATCTCAATTTGTCATTTTGTCATTCTCTCTCACAACTCCATTCCGGTGATGTGTACCGTGACTGCCCATGATTCTCGGGTCTTTAGTCTACATGACTACACCCTAAGACAATTTTGAGGAGTCATGATGTGTCGGTGAACCACACGCGCTCCATCAGAAACCAACGAAATTCTTTAACCATGAAGTCCTATAGCACCACGCTCTGGTGTAAACAATTACCGATTTGAAAACCCTTTCAAATCAATCACCCTAATCATTTCCCAATGATTTCTCATGTCTGCTCAAAATCCATTCAGTATTCTCAGCCAGGCAATATCCTGAATCCAACTTACAATGCTCTAAGCATTAAGTCATCAGGATATGTTCATAACACTTCTGATTTGTCCAAGAGGCTCGAGGAACCTGATGTAATCTCATTCCAAGCCCTTTCGGAATCCTAAGATTACCAATAATCCTTGTGTCATGATTTTCGGAAACCATTTCCTTTCAGGGACTCTTTCTTATGCATCTTGAATCCCATCAAAATCATATTCTCAACGGCTAAGTCAATATTGTCAGTCTCATCTATCTGATAGATGTCTATGAACTACGTGAGCATGCTGCACCTTCTTTGTTTCTTTCATGCCAATTCATTACACTTTGCAATGACAGGAAACTCCATTCCTGGGGTTATGCACCTTGAATCTCATCAAGATCATATTGGCAGAACTCTGATCTATCTAGTAGATGTTCACAACCACCTGAGTATGTTGTATCTCTTAAAGTCTTTCATAGCGAACCGTTTCTTAACACCAAGTCATTACACTTTGTAATGATAAGAGACGTTTCTTAGAACCAGTATGTAACCTACATACAATGATAGCAGATAACAACGATACTCCCACTGGCTTTGACACCGTTATATGACTCTTTCGGACTATTCACAAAATCCAGAACTTATGACACATTTTGCGAAACCGAAATCCAAACCTTTCCGACATATTAAAGGAAATCTTTCAGGCTATTCACAAAATCCAAACCTTTTGGCCTATTTTGAGAATCTGAATATCCTTTCTTGCGAGATGCCCATGGGACGAATCCCGGGGCCATGTACCTTTTGTAATGGCATGCTCTATGTGAGTCCATATTAGTATGCCGGTAAACCACACACGCTCCACTAACGACTCACACTATGCCACGCAGAATTCTCTCGTATTACATCTTCTATTGAGAGTGCTTCTCTCAGAATCAATTGCTTGACTCCAAGTGATGACTCATTCAACCAGATGTTCTGTAAGTACATTTCTATGTTCCCTTCTTTTGATGATTCAATTACTCCCACTGGTTCCTAGACCAGTTGTAAAGATCAATCAAACTGTCACATAGACTGTGTCTCGCGGTAAGGTTCTCTTATTTGGCAGCAACTGGGCTCACCAATGCTTCCAGCAGTCGGATTACTTATCCGTACCATCTTTAGTGTTTTACCACTACCCGATATATCACCCAAATCATAACTCCTTATGACAGTGACAATAACTACTGGTCAAGCGAAGAGAGGGTATGTCAGGTTTAACAGGAATCTAATTCCTGGTCAAGTCCCAGTGGTGACTAAAGGTTCTTTCACTTGGCTAATCCCTGAACTCATTCAGAATTATTCTTACTCCCACTGTTTCCTTAGAACTTGAGTTCTTTCTAAAAGTACTCTTCTTTCAAAGGATAACCGGAGTGGCCAATGAAACGACATTGCTGATCAGTTTCAGGCTTATCATGAGATTCAGACGAATGCTACATGACCCTGGACTTTCTATGTACTAGTGGGACGATCCCAGCTTTACATTTCAGACAGTGTCAACATAACCTACTTAGTCTAAGATGTGGTCGGAATATGGCTTCTGCGGTCTGACTGGTTGAATATTCAATTCATTGAAATATTAGTCGGAAATGTATCCAGTGTATCTTATACACCGAGGATCAAAACTATTTCGATCAATGCTCCATCATCTTCCCTAAGACACATTATAACCATTAGTGTTCTTGGAAGAGGATAAACTGTGAAACATTTTCTCAGTCTATGTTGTTACTCAGGTTCTGTTGATCTTATACTTCCTTTGAAATCCTCGAACACTTCAAGGTTCCAATCAATCGCTTATTCCGATAAACAAAGCCATATTTGTCAAACCATTTGGCAAATATCATGAAGCATAACTAATCGTGTTCTGTTCGAAGATTCGAGCAATACACAGTAACTTATGTGTCTGTTGCTCAAAATCTTAATACCTTTACAGTTCCATGTAAATTTATGACTTTGTTAATATTGTTCAAGACATGCAATCATCACCTGACTCCAAGTCAATTGATTCCAAAATCCTATCCATTGGATCTTTGGGCGATTCCTTTCTTGCCACAATTTATTTTATTAAGCACTCAATTCATCATGTGACTCTAAGTCAAATGATTCCAAAGTCCTGTCCAACTGGACCTTTGGTTGAAGTGATTCTCATAAAATATATTTTAACAATCATAAAGAACACAATTTACAAATCCAATCCCATTGGACGTATCAACATTCAAGTTATTACCATTTACGTCATCAACACATTCACACAACATTTCGAGGACAATTAAAAACAATCATGTTAAAAAAAATATTTTGTTAAACCAGAATTATCCTCAGAACAATGTACTATGCGAATCCATGTCAAATGTATCTATAAACTAATAACAAGAACAAATATCTAGCTTAACTCAAAAACCGCACGAGCTCCAGATCCAATCCGAATATGCTCCTGTGCGACACCATCCCGCATCCTCTAGAGTTCGTGCATACAGAGCAAATGTGTGAAACACATCCTGTATCAAGGAAATGAGGATCAGGTGTTCTGAATTCTAAGATATTTATGAGTTTACCAAACGGTTTGGCTTTAGAGCATTTTTCCAATCTTTCCGTGACTGTGTCCCACCTTGTGGATTCCCAGTTTGAAACATCGAACAATCGGTCCAGACGATCTGGATCATTTCTTGATGCACCTTAATACTGGACTCAATCCTGAAGCAGCTGAATTAATGGAACTATGCTTCTCCATGAACGATTCATACAGAGTCGACATTGAATGCACTTCCACGATTGTCTTATCCGGTTACCCTTTCTGTTCATCTGGATGAACAAATCAGCGAGTTGAGCTAATGCTTAACTCTCGATCACAAAGGGAAACCAGTTTTATACTGTTTGCCTATGTATCCCTCAATCTCGGGAATACGCAAACTGGTGCTACTTCCTTCTAGATTGCAACTTCAAGCTCTTTTGAAGATCCTAGTTCGTTCCCTTTATTCAACCCGTTCACGGAACCTTTCCTGAACTAGCTGTGCTAACTTATCAGACCCCAGGAATTCTAAATCCCTGCGGAACTCGAGGTTAATGATCAATAGCATAAGGCAACGAACTTCCTTGGACTCAATAGTCAAGGAGTCATGCTCATCACAAGCTGCTGTGTGATGCCATGTTTGGGAGCGGACACTCAGTCGGATATGGTTCGCCAGCAAAACTAAGAACTATTCTCTAATTGCAAAACCATATCACATAGTTCAGGCCAGTCAGCCTTACCATACTAAACAGGTGCTTTCTGAAGCTCTCAAAAATGGGTGAAGGAGGAGAAGGAGGAGTATGACACTATCTTCAGACATATATAAAATTTGAATTTATTCGTTTAATTCATCCTTTTAAATAATTACCCAATGTACATTATTTAACAAGGCTAGGATCCAAAATACCCCAACTATGCTGTGAAGAGGGATGCCGTAGTCACAACACAGTGGTCATTAAGGTAGATAACTTTTATCAATTTCAGTCTTATGAAATTCATAGATCTGTAAGATTCATTGAACTGTTCAATGGCATGTTTAATCTCGGATATGCCCCACCGTTTGTGACTGGGATGCCGAGGATCACAAACCGGGTGTGAATAACCATGCAAATTAGCCTGGTACTCTCGGGGTCCATTATCATCTCAAATTGATGTGCCGGTTAACCACACACGCTCCATCAACAATGATAACACCCAAGAAACCCATTGCCACTCTTTATGAACCCCTATTGGTGTGCCGGTAACCCACACACGCTCCACCAACGTTTCATAAAGTGCAATGTGCAATTTAATGGGTTAGCATCAAATTCACATTTTTCTAAAGTAACTAGATTGGGAATTCTTGTACGGGTCTAGTACTTTGATCATTATACTTTTAATGATTAAGTGGTCCATCAAAACTGTTCGGCTAACGACCCTCCACTGATCAGGCGAGCGGTGGGTGAGAGTGAACACCCATTAGACCGCCATTTTATAGGCAGTCTCCTTATACCCACTTTATAGACCAGCTTCGTGAATGAGGCCTACTAATGATTTGACTAACCAATTTATCTTATACATATAGTATTAACCTTTAATAATATATATAAGATGTATTTTAAATCTTTTAAAATATTCCCGGTTTATCTTTTAATTTCCTGAAATTTAACTATTAAATTTCAAATTAAATTAAACCTTTAATTTGATTTAATTTATCTTTTAATTAAACTATTAAATAAATTAATTAAATCTAGATATTTTAAACTTTTTTTTTTTAAATATTTTAGGATTTATCCTTTAATTTTCGAAATTTAACCATTAAATCAAAATTAAATTAAATCCCTTGAATTATCTTTTAATTAAACAATTAATTAAATTAATTCCAATGTAGATAGGTTTTTCCAAATTAATCAAATCAATTTAAACCTATCTTAAACCCCTAATTATCGAATTCAAACAAACTGGGTTTAAGGTTATCCATTTAATTAACCAATTAAAGTTACCAAAAATAGAAAACCTTCTAAACCCTAAGCAGAAAATTGAAAAAGAGGGGGGGAGGGGCTAGGGTTTCAAAAACCCTAAACCCCAAAATCGAAATCAGGCCCAAAGGATTTATAAACTTTAAACCCTAATTTTAGGAAAACTATTACAGCCATTCAATAAGAAAACAACCAAATGCTCTGATACCACTGAAAGGTTTTCCGCAACCATGAACTAAATAACCTAAGTTCACATGCAACCTAGAAAAGATCTATGTTTTCTTACTTTGAACATGTAACTAATTCCTAAAGGCCAAACAAAATATAACTAAAAGAATTAATCAGAAAAACTAACCTTTAGTTTTAATCTTGAAGCTAAGCAGCACAAGTGTCCTGCCTCAAATGAGATCACACCCAGGGAGCCAGAGGGTGGACCGAAAATTCCAGAGAGAATAATAGAAATAAGCAACTGATAATGAGGTCTAGGGTTCCCTATTTATAGGGAACCAAGTGGCAAAGCTAGAAACCCTAGCCGCAGCCCATTTTCCGGATTATCTGTACGCGCGCCGCGGCCAGATCGTTTGCGCGCCGCGCGCCGCAATTCAACTATTGAATTCGTACGAATATGTACGCGCGTCGCAGCCTTTACATTGGCGTGCCACAATTCAACTATTGAATTTGTACGACTTTAATCCCTGACCTCCTGATTAATCTAATTAATACCACAGAAATTAATCCAATTAATTTCTGTTTAATTATTAATCAATCAATATAGTTTCCAATTAATATATTATCACTTTAATATATTAACAAACCATATCTTTTATTTCTGTTGATTTATTAATCCCATAATAAACCAACCTTTCTCTCTACCGAATTTTCTACCAAACCTCCAGCTATGAGGGCAACCCAAATGGACTTTGCTTCTATTAATTAGGTAAATACAAATTATTAGTCATGGCTTAGACACCTAATCCAACACAAATATCCAAAAGACTGCTTTGGCTAACCAATGAAAATACACTTCTCACTTCTAGCTGCTAGCTTGTCATGAGTCTCTCGTCTTAAGAAAGCTTCACAACCCCAGGCTTTGATATGTGCTAACGAGGGAACTTTACATGTCCACATCTCGTGAGGTGTTTTGGCAACCTTCTTGGTAGGGACAAGATTGAGGATGTGGGAGGCTGTCTCTAAAGAATACCCCCAGAAATGAATACGAAGAGAAGCTCGACTCATCATGGAAGGAACCATGTCCAACAAGGTCTGATTACGCCCTCTCAGCTACACCATTCAATTGTGGTGTCCTAGGAGGAGTCAACTATGAAACTATTCCACATTCCTTAAGATAGTCATGGAACAACGATACTAAGATACTCTCCGCCTCTATCAGATCTAAGCATCTTTATCTTCCGGCCTAATTGATTTTCGACTTCATTCTTGAACTCTTTGAACTTTTCAAAGGTCTCTAACTTATGCTTGATTAAGTAGATATAGCCATATCTGTTGTAATCATCTGTAAAAGTCACATAGAATCGATTAGCATCCCTTGTGGATGATCTGAAGGGTCCACACACATCTGTGTGTATGAGATCCAACAAACATTCACCTCTTTCACAAGATCCCGTGAAAGGTGATTTTGTCATATTTCCAAAAAAAGATTCACATGCATCATCTGACCTTAGATCAAATGATTTCGACACTCCATACTTTTGGAGTTGGGCGATGTGTTTCTTGTTGATGTGTCCAAGACGACAATGCCACAAGCATGCCTTGTCTATACCATTAGACGAATCAATTTAAAATATACTTTTACCTAAGTTATCCACACATGTCACAGTTTCATACGCACCATTACAAGGTAAAGCTTCAAATATAAAACACCATTTTTATAAATAGAAATAGAACCATTCAGATTATCAAACGAATATCTATAAACTAGTCTAAACAATGCATGAAAAGAAATAATATTCTGTGTCATTTCTGACGAGTAGCAACAATTAAATAACTCTAAATTAACATCATTACTAAGCACTAGACTATAAACTCCAATCTTGGTAATAGGTGAAGATTGCCTATTTCCCATGATCAGGTTTATTCTTCCATGCCCCACCTCTTTACTTTCTTTTAGTCCCTGCAAATCAGAACAAATATGAAAACCACATCCTGTATCAAGGACCCAAGAACGAGAAGATGATGAGTTATTAGAAATAGTGTATATACCTTTAGATAATGACTTTATCTTGCCATCCTTGAGATCTTGCAGATACTTTGGGTAGCTTTGTTTCCAATGCCCTTTCTCGTTGCAGTAGAAGCAATTGGCATATTTGGGATTTAGGACGGGAGGAATATTAGAAACGGACCTGGCCTTAGGGCCATTACTAGATGACCCGACATGGGCCTTGCCTTTCCAGTTTTGCTTGGGAAGACCTTTCCTCTTCTTCCCCTTTCCCTGTCCAATGGCCAGAACGGGAGCACTGGCAGAAGTGGAGGCTAAATATTTTCCCTTCATTCCTACTTCAGCGGTCTGTACTAGGTTGTGCAACTGAGCCAATGTGGTCTCATTGTTGATCAGATGATAAGCCAAAATAAACTGATCATAACAACTTGGTAAGAAGTTTAGGACTATATCAATAACCAACTCCTCATCAAAGTGCACATTTAACTTAATGAGGTGTTCCACGTATCGTTGCATTCTCCACACGTGGGTACAGATAGACTCTCCCTCTTTCATTTTGCATGCCATGAGGGCCTTGACTACTTCGTATTTTTTCCTGACGAGCTCGCTTATGGAACTTTTCCATAAGGTCCTTGTTCATATCATACGGCCAATAGTCCTCATAAAATCTTTGCAATTCAAGGACTATAGTGGTGACCATGATGCAAGCCACTTTGGTTGCATCGTTGCAGTGTTTCTTATAGGAGGCTAGTTCTTTAGGAGTAGCTTTCTCTTCATTAATTTCAATGAGTTCTTTTTCGAGGACATACTATTTGTTCTCGAATCTAAGAGCCATTTTGATGTTTCGCATCCAGTCATTGTAGTTGGTGCCATCCAATGTCACATTCGATGAGCAGAGCGAAAGTAAAGAGAAGTTGTGGTTGGAGTGGGAAGTGGATGGAGGAGCAGAAGCATCAACAGAAGAAGACATCTATAAAAGGAAGGTAGTTTTAATTAGATAAGAATAATCCTTAATATATTAACCCAAAATAAATATTATGGCTAGGATCCAGCTATATAATTCACAACTTAGAAAAGAGATGCCGTAATCTAATTGTAAATTTTATAAAGGTAGGTAAATGACGATTTACCAATTCCACCGCGGAAGAAATCAAATTTAGTGAAATTCCTAGGTCTTTTGAGATTCATTGAAACTATTCAACGACATGTTTAACCTCGGATTATGCTCTTCTATGTGTGCAGATAGCGAGGATCACAAACAAGATGTGAATTACCATGCAAATGTGTTTGATAACCTCAATCTCATTTATCATCTCAATTGATGTGCTGGTAAACCGCACACGCTCCATCAACAATGATAATTATGAGATACCCATTACAACTATTTATTAGTCCTTATTAGTATGCTCGTAAACCACAGACGCTCTACTAATGACTAATAAAGTGTAATGTGTAATTTCATGGGTTAGCATACTTTTCACATTTTTCCTAAAGTAGCTAGAATTGGGATTTTTTTTATATAAAAGGTTCTAGTACTTTCTTTTAATAACATTATACTTTTAAGGAGATTTAGGTTCTAGAATTGACTGACTGATTTTTATACATATAATATTAACAATTAATAATAATATATATAAAATGTATTTTAAACTTTTAAAATACTAGATTCAAATTTCGAGAATTTAAATGATTTAATATTAACCTTTTAATTAACAACTAATTAAATCAAATTAAATCAGATAAGGATTAACTAATTAAATTAATCAAATAATTTAATCCTAATCCTAACCCTCTAATTTTCGAAAATAAGGGTATAGGAGTTATCCAGTTTTTAATTAATCATAAGTACCAAAATAGAAAACCCTAAAAATTCTACAATTATCGAAAAACAGGGGAGGAGGCTAGGGTTTCAAAAAAAACCCTAGCCCAAAGTAGAAATTTATGGCCTTTAGGGTTTAATCTCAATAAATCCTAATTGATCAAGTTCTACAATTGTAGCAATTCAATAGAAAACAAAACCAATGCTCTGATACCACTGATAGGAAAAAGACAAACAAATAAACTTAAACTCTTAATTTCACATGCAACCTAAAGGATCTACGTTTTCTCTATTGAACATATAAATAAGAACATCTAAAGGAAACCCTAAGTATATTCCAAATTACTAAAGAGGGTTTCAGGATTACATACCATATTGTTATTCTAGCAAATAACAATTATTCATTGTCTCGTTGATCTCACGGAAGCAAGCACCACAAGTGTCGTGTCTCTAATGGTTCACACCCAAAAGTCCAAGCAAAGGCTAATTATCTTAATTATCTTATTAAGAAAAGCTCGCTATAAAACCTTAGAGAATGATTATAGATTCTGCTTGAGAGAGAAGAGAAAATTCCACAGAACTGTCTATAGTAATGGGGCAGTCAATAAAGTACCAGGGGAGGGGTATTTATAGTCTCAAGGGTGATAAGGATAAACCTTATTTGAATTCAAACTGGATAACCCTTTTATCTTTAACACCCCTTTTTGGTTGTCCGCGTGGCGGCACTCCTTGCCCGCGACGCAAAGACCTGGAAAACGTGTCGAGTATTGTCGATTTCGTGTCGTGTCAAAACATTAAACGGGTTGAAAGTACTCGACCCTAACCCAACCCGTTTAATAATCATGTCATGCCGTGTCAACCCGTTTATTTTCGTGTCGAGTTTTGGGTTTGGGGTTTAGACCTTGTAAATATATCATGTCACTTTTCGAGTTGAAACACTAAGTATGTTGAAAGAATAGGAGTTTGAAGCGAAAAGGAAAATATGAAAACTGGTAGTAGAAGCATTCACACTAAGTTTATAGAGAAACGTTAAAAGATTAGGAGTTGGGGAGATGAATGATGAGGTTGTGAGGAGGAGAGAGAGGCCGAGTGAAACTATGGAGTGTGAGTAAAAAGTAGAAAAGTAAAAATGAATTCATGACCAAGGTGGTTAAGCAACTTCCACATTATAAAAGACGTCAATTAGAAGTTTTTCTTTTAAATATGGTATTTGTTTTTGACCTGTCCAATTTACAAAGAATTAGAAAAACTTGAATATAAATAAACGGGTCATTTTCAAGTCATTTTCGAGTTGAAAGTTTCGACCCTGACCTTATCCGTTTAATTATCGTGCCGTGTCGTGTCAACCCGTTTAATTAAACGGGTTGAAATCTCTTACCCAAACCCGTTTATTTCGTGTCAAGTTCGTGTCGGGTTGTCGTGTCGTGTCAGGTTTTGCCACCTCTAGCGGCGCGCGTGTTACTTCGACCAGACTTTTCTGTTGTTCAAATATTGAACAATTACAATCCAGCCCTTGCACTTTTAATTAATCCCAAATTAATTTCAATTAATTCTAATTAATTTCAAACTAGTTTATAATTAATTTATCATCACATAATAAATTAATAAACTATTTCTCTCTCTCTCTCTCTCTCTCTCTCTCTCTCTCTCTCTTTCTATTAACCTTAATGTCATTTGGATTACTGATGGCAACCCAAAAGGACTTTGCTACTATCGATTCAAGTATATATACCAATTATAGTTATGAGCTTAGACACCTAATCCAACAGTATCCACTTTCTCTCTTGCAGACTTCCCATTGATAAACCCAAATGATTTTGTGGTGATGGTTGACAGATGGTTCAAGATGAAGCAGAAGCCGATGTCAAAACAGTTCAACTTCAACGAAGGTCAAAAACATGTTGGAATTTTTTGGGATTTTACATGAAACACTTCGCCACATATGATATTGTTGTCGCGAAGCTATATAAAAAAGGTTGATCCCGCAGACAAAAGTCTCAAAGGCATAGATTAGTACGATGATGGGAAGATTTTGAAAAATCCATGGGTTGCAGTGTACAAAGGAAGAGATTCTCCCAGAGGGCCTTCAAGAAACTATTTTTTGACATGGATTACAAATGAAACTTCCGAACTAACTGCTTAACCAGCCTCATATCCCGAATAACAACTTGCAAATCAAACAATAAGCAAGATCTCCATGAATTCAACGAACACATAACATGGTGGATTTTTGTTCGTCAAACACTTGGCGTTTCCCATGTTTTAACTACGGGTCTTCTGGGTCTTCGACACAAAGGGGAAGAATGTTGAGTAATATGTTGGGCCGAAGTCTAAAGTTGTGATGAAGACCAAGTACTTCAACTCCGAAGGTGCCTGCCTCGAACTTTACAAGCAACATACAGCTCTATGCTATGCTACTCCTAGGGTTTGTTGTACAAAGTCGTATGCCAAATCTAATTTTCGCACATCCAAATCAATTTGTAATGACTTCAACTGATTGTAATAGATCCAAAACTCAGCATATCCTTTTAATAACATTATAATTAACATCGTTAACTTAGTTAAATCACTAATCTAAGATTTTATGAATTAATTTTCAAATTCTAGCTAATTCAAAACTCAAATGATGAACAATAGAGTGATTATCATCTATGATTTGAAATTGGAATGATATAATATACTTCCAAAATATGGCAGAACATTATTTTCGTAATCAAAATCGGATTCTAATGAACCAATGGTTGATTCACCAAGCTAGGGTTCAAGAAAAAACCCTCCAAGCTTCTCAATTCATAAACACTAAATTGACCATGGAAATAGATTAATGCCAAAATATTAATGACTAAAAGATACCGCAATGAGAGTCTCCTTTAAAATATTCAGCAGTTCTGAAAAATAACATTTCTTTGTAACTGCTTTTTATATTTTCATAGAATCTTACCAGCTTAATATCTTCATCCGTTCTAAACAAATACACACGGACACTACTAAATTATCTTGAGAATATTCAAATTCAGCCAAATTTCCTATAAAACTAAAAATAATCGTGATTGTAATGTGTTCCACGATGAAAACATAAGATGATGAACGTTTTATGGTTAAAACATTATAAACATAACAAATACTAACAAAGGGGTTTTTCACTTTCATCCTGTCAATGGCCGGAAAAAAGATATTTGGTTGTGGTCCAATCGAACAAGGGCGGGGGTAGGGTTCTTTTCGGTTGTTTCTTTCAAGTTTTTAATAATAGTGTTTTAAATTATAAAATGTCAGATTAGTTTCTCTAAAACTACCCTGAACTTTGTATAATCATTAATTAATAAATCTAAATATTTTAGATGAATTAAAGAGTAAAATGGTTTAAATTTTATATATTCAAACCGGTTGAACCGGATTGGTTTGAGAAAAACCGGTTTCAAAACGGGATCGGATCGGTTTGAAACCCGGTTCCGGGTCATATCGGTTTTTTTGTTTGCCTCTAGATGGAAGTGTACTTCTCATTAACATGTCTTAAATATCTTTAAATTTATTTAATAATAAAGAATGGTACTTATACCATCTATCTAAATTTCAAAATTTTAGACGGTCAAAGTTTAAATGCTAGGACATCGAACGTATTTCAAATTTTGTTTAACATCAACTTTCTTTTTATACATTCTTCGTCTAAGTTCTTCATCAAAATATATTCTTCAACAAGTTTTACTAAGAGTGTTCCAAATAAAATTTACTTGACGTCATCTTAGGGCATCTCCAACCCCACTCTATAAATAGAGTTATTTCATTTTTTACTCTATTTTGCTCAAACTCAACACTATAACCAACTCTATATTTAGGTATTTGAATAGTATTACTTCAAATATAGAGTAATACTATTTATTTACACCAAATATAGAGTTAATGTTTCACTTGTCATTTTAGTCTTCCAGTTTTTATTTTTATACATTTCTAGTTTATCTAAATATAATGACAAATATTTACAATCATATTATATATATTAAATGATATTAATTAATTATAGTTATCAAAATTGAATATTTATATATCGAACTCATATAAAAATTTACGTATATTTAAAAAAAATTAAAGCACGACAACATATTTTATAAAACAACGTAATATATATATAGGGTAAGACTCATGCCTCGCGTATGCGAGGTTGTGGGTTCGAACCTTGCCGAGTGCAAGTGGTGGCTAAAGATATTAATGCCCCACTTGTAGCCTCTATGCTAGCCGGTGTTGTGTGTACCCGGGGCTGTTAAAATACAATATGAATATTCTAATAATAATATGTTAAAAGTTAATAAGTAGAAGTGAAGATTTTGACAATTTTTGTAAATGAAGAAAAAAGAATATGCTAGGAATATACATTTTAAAGTAAAAATAGTGTGAAAAATAGAGGTGTGTTGGAGATGATCCATTTTTTACAGCATTTTTTACTTCAAAAATAGAGTAAAAAATAGAGGTGAGTTGGAGATGGTCTTAGCACTCAAGGGTACATAGTCCCAAATAGAATGTGTTATATTATTATAATATTTATATATTGAAAAATACATAATTTATTTTTATATATAAAAATATATCTATGTAGTTAACCGATTAACGAATACATTTACATTAACGATTATAAAATTAATGTTATATTACACGTATAATAGTATTGGCTTATTTGGAAAAATATAGTTATAGGGTTAATGTCTAATTTGGTTACTTGATTTTTTGATTTGTGTTCATTTGATCGTTTAATTTTGTTTAAGTTCTAAAAGATCAACTAATTTTTTATTTATTTCCGAAATGGTCATTATAACCGATTATAATCAGTCATAGTGAACATTTCAGAAATAAATAAAAAGTTAGGTGATATTTTAAAACTTAAGTAAAATTAAGTGACCAAATAAGCACAAAACAGAAAGTTAAAGACACAAAATTCGACCTTAACATGTTTTTATATTATATTCTAAATATCAAACAAAAAATACAGAGTAATTTACACGAGTGGTCCCTGTGGTTTGGGATGATTTGTGCATTTTAATCCCTAACTATTTTTTTAACTCAAACCGTTCCTACTGTTTGATTTGGTTGCACGTTTGGTCCCCGCCAAATATAAAAAGACAATATCAATATGTGAATTAGTGTGTTAAATTTTACATTATTGAAGATATATATAAAATAATTATTAATATGTAGACTGAACCATTTTCAAAAAATATTAGTATTACGCTGTGTAAGATATAACTGACAAAAATATTATAATAACATTGCACCTTTGTACATATATATAATCTTATATAATAAATTTCAAATGACGTTTATTTAGTATTATACTATTTAAGTGATTGGCAAGTATGGAATGATTTGGTTAGTCACTGAAATCCCAAACCTCATATTATTAAACAAATAATGCAAATAATTATTTATATTGTAAACTAGACTTTTCAACATCCTTCTTAACGAAATGATATAATTTATTTGAAATGGCAACATTAATTTGCGAAGTCATGATGCACTTCCACAAAACAATGTTTTTGGGGTCTTTGTAATGAAACCATTAATAAAACAAATCGTTAAAAGAACACTTTGTAAAATTTAATATGTATCCAAAAAGGTGTGAATTTTGTCATAATATATGTGATTACAAAATCAATATATTTGCAATTTAGAAGGTCACGGAGGCTTAGCTGTTGACGAGTGAGCCCCATCGGATGAATGTATGGACTTGGACATTGGGTTCAGAACGATAGCGATGAAGAAGGCATTTCATGTTCCATTGATCATATTGTTCTTCATTATTCACATTTTACTTTACGTTTTTTAATATATCACTGCTAAAATTTTATTATTTTTTATTCTGCATTTTTATTCATTTTGGATATTTTATATCTCAACATTTAGTATCGCAGCCAAAGTGGCTCGTTACTTTCGCTATCCTCAGATGTTATTGCAAAGTTATCATTTGTTGCTTGTATTATCGGGTTCCAATTGAAAGGATCTCTCATATATATCAGTATCGCTTCTTAAACCATAAATTGATAATGACCGGTCAAAATTTAACTCCTATGAACCCCATCAATGTTTCAAACAGTGTGAGTTGTTCTGTAGAGCTCGCATACTAATTGTGAATGAATATGAATACCGGAAAATATGAATTGGAAACCGCCTTAGAAGAAAAGGAAAAGATATCTGGAGGTTTGTCATTGAAGGTCTACACACTCAATGGGCCAAGATATCATTATGGACACCGCCACTACCATTCTTGGTGCAGCAGCCGCTCATCCACCACATATCGCACCAGCTTTGGACCTCCAAAAAATGAAAATGACAAAATAACTTATTCTGAGATCGTCTATGTCATTCCCCGAGACATATTTGAACTTATCAAACTTTGCACGACTGCAAAAGAGACTTAGACAACCTTGGAAGGTATATTTGTAACACCCAATTTTTTTTTATATAAATTTATATAACTTATAAATAAGTAAACCATTTTCATAATAATACAGTGTACTTTTGGAACCATACAAAAAAGTGTTTAACTTGACAAAATTTAAAACACAAGTGGAAGTATTTAAATAATTTGTTATTAAATGTCACATCAATCATTATACAAGCCTCGAGTGGCCAATAAGTATACTAACAAGAAAAATATCAAAATGAATCTCTCCTAATACCTAATCAACTTTGAACTAAAAGTACAAAACAGTACCAATTTCTAGAATTTGATGGTCATATTCTCACAGTATAACAAAACAGCCGTAAGGCTATAAAATGAGTACAAAAGGCAGCAATCAAGGAAAGTGGGGAACAAGTGGGAAACAAACAAGCTGCAATTAAGGAATAAAGAAAAAGGGAAAAAGCTAAAGCTAATTATATTCTATACTCCCCCGCAAGATGGAGCATGTAAGTTGACAATGCCCATCTTGCCAAGTAAGAACTTGAGCTGATTAGTACTAAGACCCTTCGTCAACAAGTCAGCAACCTGCATCTTACTGTCAATACGCAGCGGAAGAATTTCCTTGGAGACGACTCTTTCACGGACAAAGAAACAATCCATCTCCACATGTTTCGTTCGTTCGTGGAAAACAGGATTAGTAGCAATGTGTCTAGCTGCTTGGTTGTCACAAAAAAGCGGTGTTGGTATGTCAATATGAACCTGCAAATCTTTGAGAAACCAACGAACCCATAAAACTTCACTAACCGTAGAAGCTATGGCCCGCTATTCTGCTTCGGCAGATGATCTTGAAACAACTGATTGCTTTTTAGTCTTCCAAGAGATTAGAGCACCACCAAGCATTAGTAGGTAACCGGTTCGAGACCGCCTTGTGGACGGACATCCAAGCCCGTCTGAATCACAAAAAGCAGTCAAAACTGGGTCGCCAGCTTTAGGGAGCAAAATTCCTTGACCTGTTGTGCCTTTTAGATACCGTAACACACGATTCACAGCCTCCATATGACTTTGTCGTGGATCAGCAACAAACTGGCTCAAGGCATTAACGGCATAGGTGACATCTGGTCGAGTTGCTTGTAAATAAAGCATGCGACCTATGAGACGTCGATACTGACTGGCATCAACTTTTGGTTCATTTTCTCCTTGAGTAAGTTTTAGGTTCTGTTCAATAGGAAAAGGACTAGGCTTGCATCCTAACATTCCACTATCAGTAAGAATGTCCATGATGTATTTCCTTTGACTCAGAACCAAACCATCTTGAGTGTGAGCAACCTCTATACCAAGAAAATATTTCAACTTTCCCAGATCTTTAATACTAAACGCTTCATGGAGTTGTTTCTTGGTTTGTTGGATTAGGTCGAAGTTATTCCCGACTATAATGACGTCATCTACATAGATGAGAATGGCCATGTAATTCCCATTCTCGTTTTGCAGAAACAAGGAGTGATCTGCCTTTGATTGCTGAAAGTTCAATGTTAAAAGGAACTTTGTAAATTTATGATACCAGTTTCTTGAGGCTTGCTTTAAGCCGTAAAGGGATTTTTGGAGGCGGCAAACACGCGTCTCATTTTCCCTTGAAAAGCCTTGTGGAATCTTCATGTACACCTCTTCCTCTAGCTCCCCATGCAAAAATGCATTGTTCACATCGAGTTGATGAACAATCCAGTTTTTCTTTGCAACGACTGCCAAAAGTGTTCGAACCATGACCAGCTTTGCCACTGGTGCAAAAGTGTCATGATAATCCACTCCTTCCATTTGGGTGAAGCCTTTAGCAACTAGTCGTGCCTTGTATCGCTCTACTTCCCCATTAGGTTTGTACTTGATCTTGTACACCCACTTCGAGTCAATAGCTCGCTTTCCTGGAGGTAGGTTAGTGATGGACCAAGTATCATTTTGTTCAAGAGCTCGTACTTCATTTTGCATTGCTTCTTGCCGACGTGGACACTGCGATGCTTGCTTAAAAGTTTTTGGCTCATCGTTTGAGGAAATGGCCGACAAATAAGCTTTATGTGTATTAGAGAAACCTTCATAGGAAACAAAATTAGAGATAGGGTGTACCGTAGGGGATTCTCGATCTGAAGCGGGTTGTTGATGAGCGACGGAAGGGGGAAGCTTTACCAAGTAATCTTTGAATTTCTGAGGTTGTGTCTTTATCCGAGTGCTTCGGATTCGGTTATCAGTATTCATACCGTCACTATTCTGATCCAACATATTGTTGGGCTGAAATTGAGCTTTGGGCCTAGCTTCATCTACATGATCCGTCGTTTCAACTGGGCCGGCATCGTCTCTCGCCTGATTGTCATGCTCGTGTTCAGGAGGAATAACCTCATCTTCGTTTGGGGTTCATCTCTTTCTTCCGATTTGGTGTGCTCATGTAAGGGCTGGTCTATGTACGGATTATCATAACTACATTTCACCGGTTGCTCATCACTATTGTGTGTATTGATGTCAATGCTTCTTAAAGGAAAAACACCTTCATTAAATAGGACATCTCTACTAATCACAATTCTTTTGTCTCTAACATCATACACTTTGTAGCCTTTGACACCTTGAGGATAACCCAAAAATATTCCAGGTTTGCCCTTTTCTTTAAACTTATCGCCCTTTGTGTTCATGTTCTTGTAATACACTAAGCAGCCAAAAACCTTCATGTGGTCATACTGCGGTTTTTTATTCCAAACGAGTTCATAAGGCGTTTTATTTTCGATAATCTTTGATGGGAGGAGGTTAATTATGTATGCAGCGGTAAGAATGCACTCACCCCAGAACCTTTTGGGTATGTTAGCTTCAAAACGGATTGCACGAGCTGTTTGGAGAAGATGCCGATGTTTTCTTTCCACAATTCCATTTTGTTGTGGAGTGTGAGGGCAAGTAGTCTCAAGGAGAATTCCTTCTTGGCTGTAAAATTGGTGCATAGAGTTTGAGGTGAACTCCCCACCATTGTCACATCTAATCTTTTTGATGCACTTTTCAAACTGGACCTTTATCATTCTATGAAAATCTATGAGACACCTGCTTGCATCACTTTTATGTTTAATAAGAAACACCCACATAGCTCTACTGAAATCATCAACTATGGTGAGAAAGTAATTTGCTTTTGTATAAGAGGGTATTCGATATCCACCCCAAATGTCACAATGAATAAGATCAAAAACTGAAGTTGATTTATTAATGCTAATGGGAAAAGGTGTTCTGGCTAGTTTAGCCTTTGCACAAGAATCACAACCTTTACTACTAAAATCTACAGAATTGCCTTTAATAAAATCGATATTTGAAAGCTTTCCCTTCGAAGCATGACCCAACCTTTTGTGCCAAGTGTCGGTAAAAGTCAGCATTGCTTTTCTTTTCTTGACCATGCCCATGCAGTATAGCCCCCCTTCACGTCTACCCGCCCCAATCAAGTTCTTCGTTTGAAGTCCCTGCATGACACAAAAGTTGGGAAAGAAGGTTACAGCACACTGCAGGTCATTAGTTATTCGACTAACTGAGAGAAGGTTGCATTTAAAATCTGGCACACACAAAACCCCATCGATCTTAACATCCCTTGTGAGTGTGCACTCTCCTTTTCCTTTAACAGGAATGGACTCACCATTGGGTATGACAACAGGTCTTTCAAAAGGAGTGATTTTCTTATTTTCAAGTAAGTCAAGAAGATAAGTTATGTGTTCAGTGCATCCGGAATCGACAATCCAATTGTCATCATCACATCTTTTACGTGTCATGTTTGCCTTTGGTCCTACCGCTTCGTTTTTGGTAGAGAAATGCTTCACGAACAACTGATATTGTTCATTTGTCAATTCCGGTATAGGACTGCTCTCCGTCTCGGTGCAAGCAGCCCTTGGCTTGTTCTTCTCTCCTTTCTTTCCCGGCCACCACTCATGGTAGCCGATGAGTTTGAAGCACCCATCTCGTTTGTACCCGTCCCTACCGCAGAACGTGCATTGTTCATCTTCTTTCTTTCATTTGTTCTCTTTGAAGTTTTTCTGGAAATTCCTTTCCTTCGACGAATTGAAGTTGTCGCTCTTTCTTTGGAACGCCTTGAATGCAGCAGGTTCAGGTGGGCTTCTCTTGTCGTTGGAGATGTTTCTTTGCCTTTCATCCTCCGCAACTAAGTGATAGACAGTGGCCAAGGATGGTGTGGGCTTTGCTGCGAGGATTTGTGTTTTGATCACTGCAAATTCTGTGTCGAGTCCCATGAGGAATTGATATAAGCGTTCCTTCTCTTGGAAGTCGTTTATTTCTTTTCCAACGTCGCATGAGCATCCGTCACAAGAGCACCTGGGGAATGGTAGAATTGACGAGACTTCATCCCAAAGGGTACGAAGACTGGTGTAATAAACGGATACAGAAGTTCCATCTTGTCTCGTCGAAGCAATTTTCTGTTTGAGTTCATAAGCTCTATGTGAGCTTTCCTTACCGAATCTTTCTCGCAGATCGGCCCACATCCGAGACGCCGTGTTTGCGTATTTGACGCTGTCTTGTATATTCTTCTCCATGGCTGCGGTGAGCCACCACTTCACCATGGCGTCACACCTCATCCATAACATGTAATCCTTGGCTCCCTTTTCTGGCTTCTCAATTGTCCCATCGACGAACTCAAACTTATTCTTGACAAAGAGAAAAATCTCCATCTCCTGTCACCAATCTGCATAGTTGGAATCGGTGAGGATTTCATTCACATGTATCTGTTTGGGAACATCGGACGGATGGAGGTAATATGGGGAATTATGATCGATCAAAGTGCTGGAGTTTTCTCCGGTTTTGTCCTTTGGTTCAGGTTCTGTCATCTTGGAGGAAGAACAGGTTTGGTTTTTGGTTTTGCTCTGATACCATCTAGAATTTGATGGTCATATTCTCACAGTATAACAAAACAGCCGTAAGGCTATAAAATGAGTACAAAAGGCAGCAATCAAGGAAAGTGGGGAACAAGTGGGAAACAAACAAGCTGCAATTAAGGAATAAAGAAAAAGGGAAAAAGCTAAAGCTAATTATATTCTATACAATTGGTATATACACAACATGTAATTTCACAACAAAAAATTCCATGCATGGTAAGTTCTTGATTTGGGCAAAACTTCTTGGTTCACAAATACTCTTGATGACTTCAAGATGGGATTTTTGTATGTTTTAGCTCCGAAAGACTCTACCCGCGGATGGTCATTTCATGGTCCAACACCTTGATTCTGATAAAATGTACAACTTCAAACCTCTCCCCACCTTTGATAACTTTGGTGCAATAAATACTTCCAGGGCCTCTCTATGTTGTTCAGATATTTGAAGCAATTCAGACCTAGATGATTTGGAAAATTCATAACGAATACTGACTGTGAAACTTTTTAAAGATTGGGTTAGTCAGAGTGAGACATCCAATCTCCAAATTTTAGGCCCTATCAGTAAAGCAACAAAATTCGATGAAGACCCCCACCCCCAGTTTCCCGATAGAGAGAGACATAGAGAATTTATACAATTTTTAATGAATAGAAATTCTAACAATATAAGTTTCTTTCTATGCAACACGGAAAAAATTCCCTAGCATCAAGAAACGTAGTGGTATCTAAGGTAGACGGGGGACCTTAGATGGGGGAGGGTACGGAAGGGAAATGCTGATGATGGCTATTGTAAAACAGAGGGAAGGAGGATGAGATGGATTGTAAATCTTAAACGGTGGTTCGAGCTCGTTTAATATCAAAAGGTATGTCCCTATTAAATTATTAATAAATATTAAATGAGCCTAACGAGCCCGATCCGAGACTCGAGCTCGAGTCTCGTTTAATATTTATTAATAAAACATTTAATATTTACTCGTGAGCTACCTGGGACCGACTCGTTAAAATCTCGACTCAAGCTCGAGTTAAACGAGCACGAGTCGAGTTTTTTTCAGGCTCGTTTATTTAACAAGCTCGAACCCGGGCCTCACTATTGAGGTCAATTTAGGTTTGCTAGCCTAAACAAGCCTATTTATTTTTATATAATAATTTTTAAAATTTTGTTTTATATATAAATTATTAATTTATTTATTAATAAATATTAAACGAGCCTAAACGAGCCAAGCTCGAGCTCTGTAAATCTTAAACGAGCCGAGCTCGAACTCGAGCCCTGTAATTTTTAACGAGCCGAGCTCGAGCTCGAGTCCTATGAATTTAAACTAGCTGGACCAAGATCGAACTCAATTCGACTCATTTACAACCCTAGATTTGGCATGCCTAAAGGCAACAAAGCGGTAGTACATAGGGGTGAGCGTGGTACGGGTTGATGCGGTTTTAGGCTAAAACCGCATAGATCGGTTTTTAGATTGTTAAAACCGCACCGTTCGGTTTTTGTATTTGGTGTGGTTTGTGGTTTTAAGTGCGGTTCGGTTTTTATATTGTTCAGTTCGGTTTATAAACCGCAATAGCTACGGTGCGGTTTTTACATTAGGGTGGTTTTAAAACCGCAAAACCGATATATTATAATAATTTTTTTTTGGGTCATAACAAATTGAACACAAATGTAAAACGATTTTATGACGAGTTAGTTGTTAAAGTGCTAAAAAATATCAAAAATGTGACTAAAACATATTTGGGAAGATTTAAAATAACTTTTACATGGTGAAGAATATATATTCTAAGTCTTGAAACTAAATTTTCGTCTATGTTACGAACTTAGATTAAAAATGAAATCTACTTCTTAGGTTTTTTAGTCAACTTTATTTAATAAAAAACCTAAATATGCAATATATATTAATGAGAAAACTGCAAAACGGTCACTGTGGTTTGTTGTTTTTTGTGGTTCTGGTCCAAACCTTTGCGTTTTTGTATGGATAGTCCTTTTGCAGATGTTTCTTTGTGGATATGGTCCCTGTCCAAACTTAAATGTCTATTTTACCCTTTTAACTTATTTTTCTATTATTTTTAATCATTTATTGAATTTAAATTAATAACAAAAGAAATTAAATCCCATCCCCACCCCAAACAGACCCCACCCTCTCTCAAAGGCATGTGCGTGTGTATGAACAGGACTCAGTCGCACCCTCCTTTTGTCTCCGGCAGTTAGCTCCGATCACACACACCCTCCCCCACGGTCTTCCTCACACCGACTTCTCTCTCTAGCGCTTTCCTCTCTCTCTCCCCGACTTAGATAAGAACGAGAACCCAAGAAAGATTAAAGTATGCGATCGGTATAAGGGTTTGGAGACAAGGACTGCGATTGAGTGATAGTAAGGGAAAAGATAAGTTGTGAGAAGCCAGCGTGATACTCGCTTGCAAAACCTAGATGAAAACCGAGTATCATGTCGCCGCCATCTCTAAGCTCCTCACCTCCATCTCTCCTGCCGGATTTCTTTCTGTGTCTGACTAATCTACAGAGTTTTAGCATTTCATCAATTTGCAGATTTAGAGAAGGATGTGGGGTGAGACGGTGGTCGCAGATAATCGCAGCCCATGTTTCTTCATCTCTATTTCCAGGTAAGCCTCAATTTTCCAGCTAATAGCCACCATCCACCACCATTCGACGACCAAAGCTTGTTAAGTGTAATGAATTTAGTGTAATGAAAATATGAAATCAAGTTCAACCTTCAAAGTGACCATCGCCTTCACTGAAAATCGTCTTCCTGACCCTAAATTTGAGTTCAACATTTGGATATCCTTTTGTGGTTCCGCCGTTTAACCCACGTCTGTGGGTTATATAAAATACGAACAAGATTCAACAGAAACCAATTGGGTAAAAATGATGGAAATTTTGTATACAGGCTCCGATATTGTCCCAAGTTTGAGTCTTTTGGTGGGAGTATTGAGGTTAGTGAAAGACAAAAGACACCCACATGGGATATTGGCAGGGCTAAGATTATTAGAAATAATCACTTCACAGCAGTCGCCGGAAAACTTAACAATCAGCAACGGCGGTGTTCCCCAATTTGTTGAAATGTTGTTGTATTTTAATTCCGAATCCTTGGACGGCGGAGGTTTGCAAGCTTTCGTCGGAGGAATCTGCCGCCAAGACGGTCAATGTCGGACTTGCCGGGCAGCTTGGATTGAGAGACTGAAAGGTGTGGTCACTAATTCCGCTGGTGCCGGCGGCCGTTTTAGTTCCGACGATGATAGCGATTATGTGTAATTATGCTTGGAAGAAAGAGAAGATAGAAAGAGAAGAAAAACAGGGTTATTTATTTATTTTTGTTCATTAAAAAATTGTAAATGGGTAAAAAGAAAAGGAAAAAGAAATTAAGAGGGTAAAATAGACATTTCAAGTTAGTCAGGGACCTAAACCACAAAAAACCTCCTGATAAGGACTATTTTTACGATTTTAAAAGTCAAGGGACCTTATCCACAAAAAACCGCAAACCACAGGGACCATTTTTGCAGTTTTCTCTATATTAATTAAATATTTCAAAAATCATATGACACGGTTTTGTAATACGGTTTTACTAATGGTGCGGTGCGGTATATAATGCAAAATCGCACCGCACCGCAAATAATCGATTTTTAAAAAATAAAAAAACCACACCATCGGTGTCACATGTGAGGGCGGCGCTAGCGGTGTTCCGTAGGTCACAAAGGGAACGTTCTCCCAAAATTCATGTTTACACAGTTGCAAAAGAAAAGTCAATTGATGGTTTACATAAATATGTAGTTATCTAGAGGAATTATTTAACTTTCAATTTGGTACTTAAGGTTTTTGTCAAACTTGATTTTCAGGATGAATTTTGAAAAAGTAATATAAAGACGAAATGAGGAAAACAAAGATAAATTGGTCTTTTGAAATGGATTTTTTATCCGTTAATTTAAATGAAATTACTAAATGTTTTTATCAAATTATGACTTCAAGATGAATCATGAAACAGAACAATTTAGTAGACAGGAACTATGACTTTTAATGACCACAAGTCAATTCTTGTAATGTAATCAAAGGAAAAACAATAGCATTTTTGGAAAACATGCATGTTGGCCGGTAAAACGTAATTGACATTAGGTACATCACATGATACTGCACAGGAACTTTTTAATAGGATGGGGTGTCAAATCCATTTTATAAAAAGCTAATCGATAATTGAAGTGTTAATTTTAGGAGTTAATTATAAAATACCAAACTGTGGTTTAATGATATTAAGTAACCTATAACTTTTTATAAAGTTTTAACTAAAATTCTAGTAAAGTTAAAAACTAACCAGCTTGTCTGAAATGTAGTATTTTGGATTTGATGAAAACCGGTCAAGCCCATTTGTATAGTCCCCTCCTATATAAATGGGACCCACAGATCGTACCCAAAAAAAAACTAGAAAAAACGGAACTCAAGCATTAAAGTTATTTTTCTGAGGAAAATGAATCATATTAGTTTTACATGTTGAACTGCTTAAATTTTATGTCATAGTATGTAAAGTACATGTATCAGAATGCAAAGAACATCTATGTAATACGGAAAATAAGTCCAAAACGTATCTTATATGAATGTGTAGATTCCATTTCTCCTGTATTTTTTTTTTGTTAGATTGGTAACTAGGCGTCTTGGAACCATATCATTGTTTTAAAGTTGTATGTTTTTTATCACAATATTCAACATCCACTGTCACGTCACTGTTGGATTAGGTGTCTAAGCCATGACTAATAATTTGTATTTACCTAATTAATAGAAGCAAAGTCCATTTGGGTTGCCCTCATAGCTGGAGGTTGGTAGAAAGTTCGGTAGAGAGAAAGGTTGGTTTATTATGGGATTAATAAATCAATAGAAATAAAAGATATGGTTTGTTAATATATTAAAGTGATAATATATTAATTAGAAACTATATTAATTGATTAATAATTAATCAGAAATTAATTGGATTAATTTCTGTGACATTAATTAGATTAATCAAGAGGTCAGGGATTAAAGTCGTACAAATTCAATAGTTGAATTGCGGCGCGCGGTGCGCCAATGTAAAGGCCGCGACGCACGTACATATTCGTACGAATTCAATAGTTGAATTGCGGCGCGCGACGCGCAAACGATCTGGCCGCGGCGCGCGTACAGATAATCCAGAAAATGGGCTGCGGCTAGGGTTTCTAGCTTTGCCACTTGGTTCCCTATAAATAGGGAACCCTAGACCTCATTATCAGTTGCTCATTCTATTATTCTCTCTGGAATTTTCGTGACCTTCCTCTGGCTCCCTGGATGTGATCTCATTTGAGGCAGGACACTTGTGCTGCTTAGCTTCAAGATTAAAACTAAAGGTTAGTTTTTCTAATTTATTCTTTTAGTTAATTTTTGTTTGGCCTTTAGGAATTAGTTACATGTTCAAAGTAAGAAAACATAGATCTTTTTCTAGGTTGCATGTGAACTTAGGTTATTTAGTTCATGGATGTGGAAAACCTTTCAGTGGTATCAGAGCGTTTGGTTGTTTTCTTATTGAATGGCTGTAATAGTTTTCCTAATATTTAGGGTTTATTGTTTATAAACTCTTTGGGCCTGATATGTATTTAGGGTTTGGGTTTTAGAAACCTTTTCCCCACCCCTTGGTAATTTTCGAAAAAATAGGCATTAGGGTTTTGGAAGGCTTTCTATTTTTGGTAACTTTAATTGTTTAATTAAATGGATAACCTTAAACCCAGTTTGTTTGAATTCGATAATTAGGGGTTTAAAGATAGGTTTAAATTGATTTGATTAATTTGAAAAAAACCTCTCTACATTTGAATTAATTTAATTAATTGTTTGATTAAAAGATAATTCAACGGATTTAATTTAATTTTTATTTAATGGTTAAATTTCGAAAATTAAAGGATAAATCCTAAAATATTTTAAAAGGTTTAAAATATCTAGATTTAATTAATTTAATTAATAGTTTAATTAAAAGATAAATTAAATCAAATTAAAGGTTTAATTTAATTTGAAATTTAATAGTTAAATTTCAGGAAATTAAAAGATAAACCAGGAATATTTTAAAAGATTTAAAATACATCTTATATATATTATTAAAGGTTAATAATATATGTATAAGATAAATTGGTTAGTCAAATCATTAGTAGGCCTCATTCACGAAGCTGGTATATAAAGTGGGTATAAGGAGACTGCCTATAAAATAGCGGTCTAATGGGTGTTCACTCTCACCCACCGCTCGCCTGATCAGTGGAGGGTCGTTAGCCGAACAGTTTTGATAGGACCGCTTAATCATTAAAAGTATAATGATCAAAGTACTAGAACCCGTACAAGAATTCCCAATCTAGTTACTTTAAAAAAAATGTGAATTTGATGCTAACCCATGAAATTGCACATTGCACTTTATGAAACGTTGGTGGAGCATGTGTGGGTTACCGGCACACCAATGGGGGTTCATAAAGAGTGGCAATGGGTTTCTCGGGTGTTATCATTGTTGATGGAGCGTGTGTGGTTAACCGGCACATCAATTTGAGATGATAATGGACCCCGAGAGTACCAAGCTAATTTGCATGGTTATTCACACCCAGTTTGTGATCCTCGGCATCCCAGTCACAAACGGTGGGGCATATCCGAGGTTAAACATGCCATTGAACAGTTCAATGAATCTCACAGATCTAGGAATTTCATAAGACTGAAATTGATAAAAGTTATCTACCTTAATGACCACTGTGTTGTGACTACGGCATCCCTCTTCATAGCATAGTTGGGGTATTTTGGATCCTAGCCTTGTTAAATAATTTATATTGGGTAATTATTTAAAAGGATTAATTAAACGAATAAATTCAAATTTTATATATGTCTGAAGAAAGTGTCATTCTCCTCCTTCCCCTCCTTCACCCATTTCTGAGAGCTTCAGAAAGCACCTGTTTAGTGTGGTAAGGCTGACTGGCCTGAACTATGTGATATGGTTTTGCAATTAGAGAATAGTTCTTAGTTTTGCTGGCGAACCATATCAAAACTGAGTGTCCGCTCCCAAACATGGCATCACACAGCAGCTTGTGATGAGCATGACTCCTTGACTATTGAGTCCAAGGAAGTTCGTTGCCTTATGCTATTGATCATTAACCCCGAGTTCCGCAGGGATTTAGAATTCCTGGGGTCTGATAAGTTAGCACGGCTAGTTCAGGAAAGGTTCCGTGAACCGGTTGAATAAAGGGAACGAACTAGGATCTTCAAAGAGCTTGAAGTTGCAAGCTAGAAGGAAGTAGCACCAGTTTGCGTGTTCCCGAGATTGAGGGATACATAGGCGAACAATATAAAACCGGTTTCCCTTTGGGATCGGGAGTTAAGCATTAGCTCAACTCGCTGATCTGTTCATCCAGATGAACAAAAAGGGTAACCAGATAAGACAATCGTGGAATTGCATTCAATGTCGACTCTGTATGAATCGTTCATGGAGAAGCATAGTTCCATTAATTCAGCTGCTTCAGGATTGAGTCCAGTATTAAGGTGCATCAAGAAATGATCCAGATCGTCTGGACCGATTGTTCGATGTTTCAAACTGGGAATCCACAAGGTGGGACACAGTCATGAAAAGATTGGAAAAATGCTCCAAAGCCAAACCGTTTGGTAAACTCATAAATATCTTAAAACTCATAACACCTGATCCTCATGTGCTTTGTATGCACGAACTCTGGAGGATGCGGGATGGTGTCGCACAGGAGCATATTCGGATTGGATCTGGAGCTCGTGCGGTTTTTGAGTTAAGCTAGATATTTGTTCTTGTTATTAGTTTATAGATACTTACGACATGGATTCGCATAGTACATTGCTCTGAGGATAATTCTGGTTTAATGAAATAAATTTTTTTTTTGGAAACATGATTGTTTTAATTGTCCTCGAAATGTTGTGTGAATGTGTTAATGACATAAATGGTAATAACTTGAATGTTGATACATCCAATGGGATTGGATTTGTAAATTGTGTTCTTTATGATTGTTAAAGTGAATTTTATGAGAATCACTTCAACCAAAGGTCCAGTTGGACAGGACTTTGGAATCATTTGACTTAGAGTCACATGATGAATTGAGTGCTTAATAAAATTAATTGTGGGAAGAAAGGAATCGCCCAAAGATCCAATGGATATGATTTTGGAATCAGGTGACTTGGAGTCAAGTGATGATTGCATGTCTTGAACAATATTAACAAAGTCATAAATTTACATGGAACTGTAAAGGTATTAAGATTTTGAGCAACAGACACATAAGTTACTGTGTATTGCTCGAATCTTCGAACAGAACACGATTAGTTATGCTTCAAAATATTTGCCAAATAGTTTGACAAATATGGCTTCGTTTATCGGAATAAGCGATTGATTGGAATCTTGAAGTGTTCAAAGATTTCAAAGGAAGCATAAGATCAACAGAACCTGAGTAACAACATAGACTGAGAAAATGTTTCACAGTTTATCCTCTTCCAAGAACACTAATGGTTATAATGTGTCTTAGGGAAGATGATGGAGCATTGATCGAAATAGTTTTGATCCTCGGTGTATAAGATACACTGGATACATTTCCGACTAATATTTCAATGAATTGAATATTCAACCAGTCAGACCGCAGAAGCCATATTCCGACCACATCTTAGACTAAGTAGGTCATGTTGACACTGTCTGAAATGTAAAATTGGGATCGTCCCACTAGTACATAGAAAGTCCAGGGTCATGTAGCATTCGTCTGAATCTCATGATAAGCCTGAAACGGATCAGCAATGTCGTTTCATTGGCCACTCCGGTTATCCTTTGAAAGAAGAGTACTTTTAGAAAGAACTCAAGTTCTAAGGAAACAGTGGGAGTAAGAATAATTCTGAATGAGTTCAGGGATTAGCCAAGTGAAAGAACCTTTAGTCACCACTGGGACTTGACCAGGAATTAGATTCCTGTTAAACCTGACATACCCTCTCTTCGCTTGACCAGTAGTTATTGTCACTGTCATAAGGAGTTATGATTTGGGTGATATACCGGGTAGTGGTAAAACACTAAAGATGGTACGGATAAGTAATCCGACTGCTGGAAGCATTGGTGAGCCCAGTTGCTGCCAAATAAGAGAACCTTACCGCGAGACACAGTCTATGTGACAGCTTGATTGATCTTTACAACTGGTCTAGGAACCAGTGGGAGTAATTGAATCATCAAAAGAATGGAACATAGAAATGTACTTACAGAACATCTGGTTGAATGAGTCATCACTTGGAGTCAAGCAATTGATTCTGAGAGATGCACTCTCAATAGAAGATGTAATCCGAGAGGATTCTGCGTGGCATAGTGTGAGTCGTTAGTGGAGCGTGTGTGGTTTACCGGCACACTAATATGGACTCACATAAAGCATGCCATTACAAAAGGTACATGGCCCCGGGATACGTCCCATGGGCATCTCGCAAGAAAGGATATTCAGATTCTCAAAATAGGCCAAAAGGTTTGGATTTTGTGAATAGCCTGAAAGATTTCCTTTAATATGTCGGAAAGGTTTGGATTTCGGTTTCGCAAAATGTGCCATAAGTTCTGGATTTTGTGAATAGTCCGAAAGAGTCATATGACGGTGTCAAAGCCAGTGGGAGTATCGTTGTTATCTGCTATCATTGTATGTGGGTTACATACTGGTTCTAGGAAACGTCTCTTATCATTACAAAGTGTAATGACTTGGTGTTAAGAAACGGTTCGCTATGAAAGACTTTAAGAGATACAACATACTCAGGTGGTTGTGAACATCTATTAGATAGATCAGAATTCTGCCAATATGATCTTGATGAGATTCAAGATGCATAACCCCAGGAATGGAGTTTCCTGTCATTGCAAAGTGTAATGAATTGGCATGAAAGAAACAAAGAAAGTGCAACATGCTCACGTACTTCATAGACATCTATCAGATAGATGAGACTGACAGTATTGACTTAGCCGCTGAGAATATGATCTTGATGGGATTCAAGATGCATAAGAAAGAGTCCCTGAAAGGAAATGGTTTCCGGAATTCATAACACAATGATTATTGGTAATCTTAGGATTCCGAAAGGGCTTGGAATGAGATTACATCAGGTTCCTCGAGCCTCTTGGACAAATCAGAAGTGTTATGAACATATCCTGATGACTTAATGCTTAGAGCATTGTAAGTTGGATTCAGGATATTGCCTGGCTGAGAATACTGAATGGATTTTTGAACAGGCGTGAGAAATCATTGGGAAATGATTAGGGTGATTGATTTGGAAGGGTTTTCAAATCGGTAATTGTTTACACCAGAACGTGGTGATGTAGGACTTAATGGTTAAAGAGTTTCGTTGGTTTCTGATGGAGCGCGTGTGGTTCACCGGCACATCATGACACCTCGAAATTGTCTTAGGGTGTAGTCATGTAGACTAAAGACCCGAGAACCATGGGCAGTCACAGTACACATCACCGGAATGGAGTTGTGAGAGAGAATGACAAAATGAAAAATTGAGATATCATCGGAAGAGTATCCGATAGGATCATCTGCAATAAAGTGTATAAGTGTTAGACACTTGGATACATAGGAAAAGTGAAAAGGTCATAGACATAGATATAAAAGGCTTGAATTGAAAGTTTAAAAGAGAATAAGAAACCGATAATAGTTATGATAAATCCGACTTGGTGATTACCTCGTGGAGACTTGGTAATAAGCAGGAGTAGCTGCCAGTCAGATTTTATGTTTCACTTTTACATGTTTACTTCCTGAATAATTGGATTATTCAAATATCCACAGTCGTTCATACTCTTAGGGAGTAAGTATGAAGGAAGACTGTCATGAATTGGTTTGTAGATTGTCTAAGGAGTTAGACATAGCAATAAGATTGCTGCAACGTTCATGAGTACTTGGAAATGGAGATTTGAGTATTGGATAAACCCGCGCTCAATAGATTGCTTCATGGATTACATCACGAGCAATGTTAAGACGATAATATCTTATGGTCTTGAAGTGGAGAGATATGAGTTATAATTTGCAAGGCGGTTGCTCATTGATAGTATGAAAACGCATCGGTAACTCGATGTTATAAAACATGCTGTTGTGAGTGATTTGTCGGGTAAAAGATATAACATATGAGTCGAAGCTTATTCGTCCCTTGACCCAGACGGGAAACAGATATCTGTTGGCCACTCGATGATTTTGAAGTTGACTGAAGCGCTGGCCAGCCAGGACTAAATTGATTCGTTCAATTAGAAGTCTAAAAGTCATAAGCAAAATCGGAAATCGGGAAACAGTGTGTCAGACAGAGATTGATCTCAATCCATGTCTCATGTCTGAAAATATCTTGTTGGACGGAGGATCATCTGATCACTTATCTATGGACAGAACTGACTAGGTCAGAGTTCGGCAGCAGTTTCTAGGAAGCTGCAGGTTGCTGATTAATCAGAGGTTAAATTGGTAATTATAGTCATAGACTTATCCAAGTGGGAGACTGTTGGATTAGGTGTCTAAGCCATGACTAATAATTTGTATTTACCTAATTAATAGAAGCAAAGTCCATTTGGGTTGCCCTCATAGCTGGATGTTGGTAGAAAGTTCGGTAGAGAGAAAGGTTGGTTTATTATGGGATTAATAAATCAATAGAAATAAAAGATATGGTTTGTTAATATATTAAAGTGATAATATATTAATTAGAAACTATATTAATTGATTAATAATTAATCAGAAATTAATTGGATTAATTTCTGTGGCATTAATTAGATTAATCAAGAGGTCAGGGATTAAAGTCGTACAAATTCAATAGTTGAATTGCGGCACGCGGTGCGCCAATGTAAAGGCCGCGACGCGCGTACATATTCGTACGAATTCAATAGTTGAATTGCGGCGCGCGGCGCGCAAACGATCTGGCCGCGGCGCGCGTACAGATAATCCGGAAAATGGGCTGCGGCTAGGGTTTCTAGCTTTGCCACTTGGTTCCCTATAAATAGGGAACCCTAGACCTCATTATCAGTTGCTCATTCTATTATTCTCTCTGGAATTTTCGTGACCTTCCTCTGGCTCCCTGGGTGTGATCTCATTTGAGGCAGGACACTTGTGCTGCTTAGCTTCAAGATTAAAACTAAAGGTTAGTTTTTCTAATTTATTCTTTTAGTTAATTTTTGTTTGGCCTTTAGGAATTAGTTACATGTTCAAAGTAAGAAAACATAGATCTTTTTCTAGGTTTCATGTGAACTTAGGTTATTTAGTTCATGGATGTGGAAAACCTTTCAGTCACCTCCGACGATGAATATGAAGTGATATGCGTTGAGCTTAGACAACAGGGTCTTGTTGATAGGACAGCCTTAGAAATGATTTTTGATTTCATTTTTTGAGCAAGAACAACTGTTGGAATTGGAAATAATTAACGCATTCAGAAGCCAACAAGTGTAGGAAGTTAGTGTGTTACAATATGCAAATGCTTATGATTGCAATGTCTAAATACATACAAGAGTTTCTCAATTTAATAGAAAAAGTCCAAGAAGCATGTTGAGCGATTGCATTACTTGAGGAGCGAGTTGTAATGGCTGATACTACATTCGACTAAACTGAAAGCTATATGAAATTGTTTAAACTTCACAGAGACACATCTTGTTTGCATTGTATGCAAGTCCTAAAAAATCGCGGGGTATCACGTATAAAGAACATATAATGTGATTTTAAACTGTAATATATATATATATATATATATATATATATATATATATATATATATATATATATATATATATGAGAAGACTCAATACCTTAACTTAAGAAACAAGCTAGATAAAACCGGAAATGCAATCCCCTCCAAAAAACGGGTCTTTATATTTTATGGAAACTCTATCTTCACGTAATACTTAAAAAAATTAGGATTTTCTCAATCAGCATAAGAGATTCTTTAGTGGTGGAGACTTTAACACAAAAAGGACGTAATGAGCGTCAACACACCCTCATTGTCATCAGTGGGAGTGACAACTATAGTTGTCAAATAAATTATATCTCAACAATCTCCCATGGTTTAATGATATCAACACTAACTGTACTAATATATATATATATATATATATATATATATATATATATATATATATATATATATATATATATATATATATATATATATATATATATATATATATATATATATATATATATATATATAAAATACAGAGTTTTACGAATGACATTAACAAAACTTTACACAAGAACATTCCAAAAGACTTTTAGAAAGAGATACGCGTTGAGCCACCTATGTACTCCTAGACTTCATCGATGATTTATGGGTTAGCATAGACAAAAGGAACATTATCTCTTAACTCTCCTCTTCTCTTGTTCATCTCCACAAAAAGCACAAAATGAAAATTTCTAGCAGCCTCAACCCCTATTCAAAGCTCTCTCAATTTGAAAAGATGAGCATTATGAGTTCTAGGAAGATCATTGTACCTCATATGACATAGAGCTTTATTTTTACTTGATAAAACATCCCAAAAACTGGATAATCAATAGACTTGTAGCACTCAAAAGTCACACCTGTTGGAAGTCTGTTATTTATATGAGAGGATCCAAAAGGAATTAGTGCTTTCAAAGATTCATCAATAATATGCTTAGCACTTCTTCTTTGTCTTGGAGTAGGAACCGCTCTTGAAGTAATTGAACAAAGTTTAGTTTTTGAACCTTTTCAATCAATTTGATAACTGATACTCTCAATTCATCATAGAGAGCACTTCTAAAATTTGAGATTGATTCAAAGATTTCTCCCCAATCAGTGATTCCACACTTAACCAATTCCATAACTCGCAGCTGTTCAGGGAAGAAATATGACCCCAACTCTAGAAATAACCTGAGATAATATTTTTAAGTACTTAGGTTTAGAGCACCTAACCTTGATGATCTTAACAACGGAAACCCTTCTTCTAGCCACATCTCCAAACATAGCCTGATTAGCTCTTTGATTTAGCTCATGCAGCTTCTCTATTCTTTTGACAACTCCTAGAATTTTATTCTAGACAAGTTGCTTCTCTAAGAGGATTCTAGGGGTCAACAAATCCCAAAAGAGGTCTTCATTCCATTTGGTAATCATTTCATTCACTTTGACTTTATTTTGATCTTTTCCAATAGCTCTGGCTTCATCAACTAATACTTGTAATTCAGTTGCAATTCTAGGAAGATCTTCATCAGTAATAAGATCATTGCTCAAAGTGTCACTTCTTCTTGGTTTCTTAGAGGTTGAAGGATGAAGTTGATTATCTGTAAAACATTTCTTGAGAACTGAATTGACTAGAGCTTTATCATTTCCACTAGAGGATTCCTCAGACATGGGTTGTTCCAATTTTGCAAAAGTTGCTAGGTGATGCTAGGTTAGTCGACCATCAAGTAGTAGGTACTCGGTCTCGGCGGGGAGTACTTGGCGAGTACATGGTAAATACATACATATTATATGATTATACATACTAAAAATACTGAATATAGTCATAGTTGCATCAAATTTGGTTTTGAATAAACAAAATTAAAACTAAACAACAAAATGTTTATTAAATATGAAAATATATGATATTTTTAAAACTAATTACATAAAAATTATAATTATTTATTTAAAAAAACTTCTCGAGTTTGACCTATTTTTCCTGTGTTTGACCAATTTTTTCCGAGTTTGACCGATTTCAAGGTTGACCGAGTTGCACCAAGTTTGATCGAGTAGCATCGAGTTTGATCAAGCAGCACCGATGTTGACCGAATTCTAAATGAGTTTGACTGAGTCCGGGTATTTTCATCCGGTTCCCATAAAACCGTCTCAGACAATACCCGATTTCGAGTAGTCAGCCGAGTAAGCCAAGTTTTACAACACCAGGTTGTTCCCTTTTAGATTGATCAGGGTATATAACAGCTAGAGGAACAACTTAAGTTTTTTTATCATTAAGAAAGTTTGAATCAAACATAGTCACTTAATCATCATCATCATCATCAACACTACTGATAAAAATATGCTCCCCCTCAGCTTGAGAATTCTCCCCCATATTGACATCAGCAAAAGGAATAAGAGGCAATTAAAAAAGAATATTAATAGAGTTACCATCCGGAGCTGTAGGTTTAGTAGTTGGAAGGTCTAGATTAGTGTTATCATCAGCAGGATGATTTAAAGGTGGAATGAAAGTTGTCACAATCGATTGTGTAACCACAACCTTGATGGCAGCAAGTTCTCCACTCATATGATCTAATCTTAAATAAAGAGTTGTGACACCAGTGGAAACCAAGGAAGACAGAGTGGAGATGGGATCTAAAAGTTGAGATAATGTAATAAAAGGACCAACTGTGGTAACAGGTTGTCCCCTTAAAATCTTAGCACCTCCAAACATGAAAACAAAGCCAGTTGGTGCGACAGTAGATTGTGGGAAGATAGGGATTGTGGTAAGATAGGGATTTGATCAGAAAGTTTGAGAGGTTTAGTATCCCCAGGTGTAACACCCGACTTTTTAAAACAAAATACACCAAAAAATTTTCATTTTAAATACATTTTCAAACATACAAAACTAACTGTTTAGGTGTATAAGTTTATACAAAAAGAATACAAGTGTATCAAGGAGTACATAACAAAAGTAAACTCCTTCTAAGCCGGGCTGCTACAACGAACAGTACTATCCCTGAGCTACATCTTTACCCTTATCAGGGTCACGCTCACCTGCAGGGACAATTCAAACATGTACTATGAGCCATAAAGCTCAATGAGTAATCATATAACAATTTAACATATAAATATATACTTAAGTTGTTAAAACTCAATACAGTGTACATCCTTGTTTAAATCAACATTTGGATATCAATCCAATCTCCTAGCCACAAGGGCCGTTATTATTTGGATATCAAATCCAATCTCCTAGCCTTATAGGCCGTTATTCATTTGGATACGGAATCCAATCTCCTAGCCTTATAGGCCGTTATTCATTTGGATACGGAATCCAATCTTCTAGCCACGAAGGCCGTTAACATTTAGATACGAAATCCAATCTCCTAGCCTCATGGGCCGTTATACCATATCAATTGGGTAATTGACTAACTTATAGATTACCATTTAAAATGTTAAGGCTACTTCAAATTTGCAAGAGTTCAACCAATACATATCATGTTAGATATTGTACAGATTACTCACCTGGTGTTGAAGTTCTATACAGTCCTAGCTAACGGCGCCACAGAAGCTACAATAATCCTTCAAGGCTTTCCCGCACCTACATAATCACATACATGCCAAGTAGAAGTGAAAACCTTGTTTTTCAACCAACTAGGATTGAAACTCGATAACAATAGTTAGAACTCGGGATTAGAAACATTTCAACACATCCTAAACGAGTGTATATGCTCAAGTTCTAACAATTCATAGGTAGTCCTAAACCACCACCCGAAACCAACCCAAAACAAGGAGAAATCAACCACTCTATCGGACTAAAAGGTAAACCTTACCTTCAAGAAGCGAAATACCAAAGATTACTTCAATCCGTCAAGTTCTAAGCTTCCAATTTAGTCCTAATATGATTTGGGGGTGTTTCAAGGGTTTTAGAGGTGTTTTTGATCGAGAGAATCCTGACCAAAATAGAAGAAATCGCGATTTAAATGGGTTGGGTCGGCGTGCAGCCCGACCCGTGTCCGACAGCCCGACCCGGGTTCTGCACAGCACGACCCGAGCTCGACAGCCCGATCCGGTTTGACGCTATGCGGAAAAAATCTTCAACGGAACCCGACCCGGGTTGGCCAACATGACCCGGGTTCGACCCACTTGAGTTCAAATAAAGTTTTAAGTCCTCCAACTCGACCCGGGTTGAACCACACGACCCGGTTTACTCATTTTTAGCGTTTTTCGCACGATAACTTTATTCTAAAGGTATTTTAACCATCCAAACTCTTATACTTACTTTTCATATCGAAATCATATCACGGTTAAGATAAAATTACTTACCGTAAGTGACGTGGTGTTACACCAGGGTATAGAGAGAAAGAGAGTCTTGGAAAATATTTGAGAAAAAATGGGAGGAGGTGGAGAATTTATAAGTAAATGGACATTAGGGATAGGATGATTTGAGTGGATATGTATGGAGGGTCTCCTAGAAACGGTTGGGATGAGAGATTGGTTTAGTTATTTCAGGCTGAAAGCAACTCTGCCTCCAAAAGGGTGCAAAGAATGGCTAGGGCTTGATCCCAAAGATTTAAGGGGGGGGGGGGAGAAATCTTACCTTGAGATTGTGGTTCAGCCTGATGCTCAGACTGATGGGAGGAAGAGTTGATATTGAAGTAGATATGACGGGTAAGATGAGGAAGATTGTACACTGAGACATTATCACCAGTGTCAGGAATTATGTGTTCAACATTGGCACCTAGAGCACCTTCCTCACCCTTATTGGACCCATGATTAGCCTCAAGATCATCGTCATCGTCATCTTCTTCGCCAGATGCCTGAACAACAGTTGGAGACGGTGGCTGATAGGGATGTACAAGACACTGACTCATGGACAGAGTAATGGGATGATTAGTATGAGTTGGAGTATCTTGAAAAATCTTTCAGTTGAGCTTGGTAGTGACCATAAAAGGTCCATTTAAATCCAAATAGACTTCAAGTCCAATAGATTATTCCAGTGTCATTGAGAGAAATCCTGGAAATGGAACATTTGATTGACGATTGAGAGCTTTTCTGAGGAATTTGATAATATTATTGAAGATCAGCTAAGTAAAGTCCATGTTTCTTCCTAACACCATCACATAAAGAAAATGCATCTCCAATGAATTATGCTGATCCCAGCTTCCAGTTTGTAACTGAGACATTTGGTAACTGTCCCAATAAGATAATTCCAGGCAGGAGGCAAACACTACCATAAGATAAGATTGGCCTTCTAAAGTAATTATCACACACATTAAAGTTTAATTAATAATATTCTAACCCTAGGGATTGGTCCTCCACTAGTTATAACTATCCTAGGGTCAAGAAAAGTTATGATTCAAGTTTATATGGTAGAATGGTCATCAAATCATAACAATCTCAACAATAGAATATTAAAATCCTAACTTTAACATGTATGTATCATTGATTAAACTTGACATAATAAATTAAATAACGTTTAAAGTTCATATCAATGAATTAACTGAAACCACACTAGGGTTTATCCTATCCAAGTGAAAATTAGGGTTTTTAGCCCATAACTGAAAGTGAAAAACTTATAAAAATCATAAAGTAGTTGAAAAGATGATGGAAAGTAACAACCTAATGATTTTTTAAAGGTTTGACTTTAATTCTTTCATAATCTTGCTTCATAACCATTCTCCAGCTTGAATTTTCCTCCAAACTGAGTTTAGTTGCTCTGAAAATCGCTTAGAACCGAAGAGGAATTAAAGTTATAGGTTGGAGTGACAGTTTCCTCTATTTATAATGATTTCCAACCTCCTCGAGAAAGCGACGTGGGTACCTCTAGATCGCGTCGCATTATACATCTTTCTCGTTTTGCAATCCTTGTCTTTCTATCACGTTGTGATATTCGTATTGGCATCATGAGATGCAACTCATCGCGTCACTATATCTCTATTTACCCGTCGTGTTCTGCAGTCAGTCAACATTTTCTTTGTAGCAAAGCTTTTCGTCGAGTTTCCGCTCCTTACAATTCCTTTTTGGGCAATAATCCATTTTCCTATAACATGCAAACTCCAAGTATTATGCGTACATTTTGTCCTAAAGTGTGTCATTTATAGCTTTAACTACCCTAATATTGCATATAATATTTATAATTAATGTGATATCAATAAGCGTCCAGGAAACATTTCCATCTAAATCGTTCTAGCGATTCAACCTTCTGGTCAATCTCCGGGAGGGGATAAGGGTCTTTTGGGCAGGCTTTGTTGAGGTCGGTGTAGTCAGTGCACATTTTCCAGCATCCATCATTCTTCCTTACCATTACAGGTTGGCTATCCAGGTTGGGAGGCTTCTCTTAGTATGCTTTCCTGATCCAGTTTGACAACTTCTAGACTAATTTCCTTGTTCCTATTGCTCGCTTCCCCCATTCATTTTTGTTAAATTATGTTGCTTTTAGGATGTACATTTAGGCTGTGTTCTATGATATTACGGTCTACACCCACCATGTCGGTGTGTTCCCATACGAAAACATGTTTATACTTCTTTAGTAAGGTGACTAGCTTCTCTCACGTTGCAGTTGGTGAGAAAAAGAGTCGATGTAGACCTGTTGGTCTAAGAAGTTGGGATGGATGACTTTTTTAGATAGGAATAAAAAATATATTATTGTTAGATATGAATAGAAAATTTTCCATAATAGTATTTTAATTATCTTCTTTTTCAATAATAATTAAAACACTATTATGGTCAAATTTTTATTATAAATCTCTTTATACTTTATGTTTTTTAAAATCTAAATTCCTCATAGTTATAATCAATTTCAATTGAAAAAAAGATATTCATGTTCATCTATAACAATGGGTCACAAATATTATAATTTCATTTTCCTCTACGTTTTTTTAATTAAACATAAAACTTGTTGTACAAAAATATTTTTGATGTTGTATATACACAATGTTTTCCCTCCATTACACAAGTTGTAACTCTCATTTTTATATAAACGTGCTGATGTTCGCCAATTAATTTCACTTATATAGAACTGTATTCACATCATGAACGCCTCGTAGTTAAAAAAAGGGTTGTTGAAAACTTAGTTTTCCTTTTTTTTAGAACGGCAAAGTAACCTACTCCTAGTCCTAAACTACACCTTAATACCACATATGTCTCAAACGAGACTTGAACCCTCGACCTCATGTAAGGAGGACACACTTGATGCCGATAGGCTAGAAGCCTTTTGGCACTTAGTTTTCCTTTAGACATAAAACTTGTATGATAACTCGTTCTGCACCCACTGAAAAGTCTTTTATTAGTACGATTATAACGAGCTTTCTCTGGTTAGTTGGTGTCAGTGGCGGATCCAGGAATTATTACTAGGGGGTGCATCCAAAAAAAATTTCCCGGATAGAAACCCTAGCTTGAACATCTTTTGGTAAACTTTTCTGATTTTACTGCAATCTGTCCCTATTTTGTAAAAATCATAACTAATTCTAGAAAAGTCGTATGAGGTTGAGGTTGGTGCCAAAAGTTCCGTATTGGAGTTTAGTATCTTTGGTTAGTTGAGCCCGAAAGTTGAATATAAACATAAGTAGTGTGAAAAGATCCATTTCTCACTGATCATTTTGGGTAAGTCTGTTTTGTGGTCATAACTTGTAAAAATCATATCAAATCAAAGAAAAATCATTAGAAGATGAATTATATATCCACGCGAAGCTAAAAATATGAACTATATGATAGAGTCGCCTGAAAGTTGAGCCTGTGTAAGGACACACCCTGAAACACCCTTGAATCCGTCCCTGGTTGGTGTTTATAATTTAATTAAATAAAAAACAAAATACGTAATTATGTTATAATTGTTATGTTTTGGTTTAACATGGAAAAAAGAGTTTTCTCCGGATACACAGTTATCGCAAATTTTATTTCCCAAAAATATTACCATGATTTGGTAATTAAATTGGAGTCTACGATTGTTTGGAAAATAAAATTTGTAACCACTATGTATAGGTAAAAAACTCCCGAAAAAACTGCAAAAATTATAAAATTATTTTATTAATGGGTTACATAATAATTAAAACTAGAAAACTCAATAATGCAATACATACACGCCATACTTAACAATGGCATCTCCTGTTGTGGTATTAACGTTATGCGTGCTCGCATGAACATACCCTCTGGCAAACCGGAAAAGGCCACTACCTCCAATCACCGGCATCTCTCGCACCTTCTGAGTCACAGGATTTCTCCCTAACACCGTTAATGTACTCCCATTATATCTTCCCGTCATAAACACAAAATTCATCGCCATTAATAACCCAACTTCTTCTTGCGAAGCCAGCCCATACATCCCTTGTGCTCGTCCGATCAGTTTCGAATTGATATCAGGTCTCTCCGTCAATGGATCGTCGATCATGTTAACAAGGCCGAATCCGGTGTGTGTGGAGGTGTTGACCGGTGGTCGTCTGACGATGGTGATGGAGGTGGGGTTAGAACCACTCTGGACGTCGTGCCAGTAGAATTGGAAGTGTGTGAGTTTTTCAGTTCTGAGCTTGAATGGGTTTGGTCGTACGGATTTCCAGTAGATGGCGGTGACCGGAGAAGTTAGTGAGAGGGTGGAGAGGAGGGAGAGAGCGAAGGGGAGAAGGAAATGTGCCATTTTTGTGGGAAAAATTACAGGGAAGAGTTGGTTTTATTTGATTTATAAGAATGATTTCATGGAAGTCGCTTTCCTTACCGAACTCTCTCCTGCGCCTCCAGTTCATTAGACTAGTTCACATGCACTTCGAGTGATTGCAAATTACATCGTCTATCTTTGATATATATATACAAATACCCAAAATCTTATAAAAATCCAACTTATTTTCATTCAATTCTAAAAAAAGCACTATACTATTTTTTAGTATGTTAAAACGGTTATATTTTCTAAAATATATAATTTAATGTTTCAGATCGGTAAGTCTTACACAACCATAAATGATAGGTAACGGACTCACAAGTGTTTGATGCTTACAAGATACCCCACTCTCATGGAATGATTCAAGAAGCATGATTCTAGGACTTCAAGCGTGGTTCAGAAACCAAACATGATTCGAGAACTTCAAGCATGATTCAAGTACCAAATCGTATTCAACTCCTTATC
>CM042009.1:119605591-119633091 GCA_023525715.1 Cichorium intybus | reverse complement strand
CTTAAAATTGTATACAAAAAAGAACCATGAGCTCCATTTGAATCAGACTATGACAGAGATGGTGCGATAAATGTTCAATAGTTTTGCTTATAAATCATTTTTGGTGTTGGGATTTTATAGATACATGTGGAAACAGAAACTTATGTACCTGAATTTGGAGGATGGAAAGAGAGCCAAAGGAAGTTTTGTGGATGATGCATTGATTTTGTTTTAGAAGTTGTAGATGGTTGATCATGTCTTTCATATATTAATATGTTCTGGTTTGGTTCCAGATGAATTTTCGTAGCTAATGTATTAGCATTTCTAAGCCTTTGAATGATTATTAGCCTACTTCTAACTTACATTCTCTACTTATTCAATTACACTGTAAGTCTGTACCAGGTGCCTTAGTTTGATTTGATTCTATGCAGAGTATGTAGCATCAAAATCATGTTTATATAGATTGTAAGAACTTAATCCAATATTTTTATTGCTTATATCGTAATGGATGATAATATGTTGAGAACTTATGCATGTTCTGTTTCAAAATGGCAACTTGTTCCCTCTATGTGTAGTCGACACGTAAATGATAAGGGTTATGTGCATGTTCCGGTGATCTTAGGGTTATGTGCATATTGTGTTTTTTTTTTGTTCATTGCTTTATTTTGTATGGGTAACTTGGGTCAATTTTGCTTTTTCCCATTGAAAATGAATTTTGAATTTGACGAGCCGCTGCAGACATTACTTTTATGCTTTTCAAATGCACTTCAAACATAATTATTGTCAACATATCTTTGTTTTTTGTTTTTTTCTTTTTGTAAATCATAACCAAAATTTTTTTCCTAACACAAAATAGGTTCTATTTGCTGTTAAAATTAGCATGATGGTTCATGCTCTGGTTTGAATATATTGCCAAGCGCATTAAAGTTCATTATTATTACTGTGACGTTGGTGTTAAAAAAGGAATGAATAAACCAATAGAATAATAAAAAAAGTGAAAGTAAGTTTCCCTTTTACGCAAAAAAAATTTAGGATGTCAACCCGTGTTTAACACGGGCTTATAACCTAGTATATATATATATATATATATATATATATATATATATATATATATATAGACTTAGGTTTAGATGAGAACTATCTTTAATGTGAGAACTTAATAGCTAAATCTGACATTAGATTAAGATTAATCCTACGACCTCTATTAATCAGTAAGACAAATTGAAAACGGAATTTCTGGAATTTTAACTTAATAATCAATATTCTAATTAACTTAAAATCCATATAATTATGGTAAATATCTGTCTTCCTTCTTTTTAGCATTTTAAATTTTGAATTTTAATATTTTTTTGCATTACTTTTTTTTTTCCATCATTCATCATTTCATTTTTTTCAGAATAATCGATTATTTTATATAAGTATATGCGAACATATTATATAGGCTATATTCTAATAGAAACAAAGTATATGCATATATGAATTAATTATAAAATATGTATTTCAATATAAACATGATATACTTTAAGAAACATTGTATATTCTAAAATGAATTCATTATATTCTAGAATAAAGTCGGTACATTCTAACATTACACAAGTTAATCGAAGATAAATAGAGACTATTTTTAATGTAGAAAAAACTCTAACAAAAGGTCTTTGTTCAAGAGTGGAAAACCGCACTGGTTTCTCCAAATAGCAGAGTCAATGTCTTCACCTTTCAACTTGGACAAGGTTAAACTTAAGTGTCTTTGGATAAACTGCAAAAAAAAAAAAAAAAAAAAAAAAAATTGAAAATAAACTTAAGACGCCTAGGAAGCGTATTAGTTTGACATTTATAATAAAACTGTTGTTGATTCATTTTGGAAAGAATCGATACATATGATGCGAAGAAGAGGAAGTACCACCCTGTCGTTTTCAAACATAACCTGCTCCTTCGGTTGTATTCACTGCAATTTTGACCACTATTCGTAGGTTGATACTTAGAAATTATATATATATACAATTGTTGCCTTGAATGAACAGTACCACTTTAGTTTTATTACAATTTTTACCTCTTAGTTTTATTACAATTTTTACCCCTGTAGTTTTAATTTGTATAATTATAGTTTTAGTACCACTTTAGTTTTATTACAATTTTTACCCCTTAGTTTTATTACAATTTTTACCCCTGTAGTTTTAATTTGTATAATTATAGTTTTAGTTCCTATAGTTTTAATTTTTATTAATTACAATTTTGGTCCCTATAGTTTTGTTTGCCAGTTTAACATTATTACAGTTTTGATACCTGTAGTTTTAATTTGTTGACTTCCTTAACCGCAGCAACGCGCGGCTCCCTTCCGCTCGTTATGAACATACCTGAGGGATAAGACGGACAAAAGTCAAGATTTTGATGCGAGAAGGCTTTCTTGCGTTCTTGTGGGAGGCAGTGGACCAATAAGCCCAACCAAGACAGGAGCTAGCCTCTTATCTTAAAGGCTATCGATTTCCTCCTTGAGGAGCAATGAAGATCAGAGGTCACACTGGAAAGCTATCAACTAACCTGTAAGAAGACTCTTTCTTGGGGCTTCTTCTTAGTCCGTTAGGTAGTTGCCTAGAGCTATTAATAGACTGAAAGGGGAAGAACGACCAGTCTTCCTAGCGATGTACAATTCTTTTGGTATATGAAATATCGATGTCTAGGTCAATTCAATATCGAACAGAAAGGCTTTTGGCACAGTCTTTTGGTATATGCGAAGAATACTTACCTAATATTTAACCCCAAAATATTCAACAAAATTCTCAAATAAAAGCAACCAATGTTACCATTTACAAGTAAAAACACGTGTCATCAACAAATATTCAACTTTTACGTTTCAAGACTATATATCTGTTTCCCAAATTTACCTTGCTAACTTGCTTAATAATATAAACAAAGAAAACGAGTACCTAAAGTTCAACCAAAGAAAATTCCTTCACAAATTTGTCAAACGTGTATACTTAAAAGAAGTACTATATTTCAGGAAAAGAGTAACTTTAAAGTTTAGAAGGAATCTAGCATAATTGTTTAATTATTTAACACTTGATCATATAACAATTAACAAAAATTCAACCAATTTCATCTGTGATGCATGAACTCCTATCATAAGTTTAACTCAAAAAATCTAACCAAACTTTCAAGTAATACCAATTAAATGAAGCATAAAGATAGGAAAAACACTTGAACTAAACTAGATAACTCGACTCTTTATACAATTTTTACGGAAAAGGGAATTCGAATAATATAAATTTTGAATTTGTATTCGACTTAAAATTTGAAATATAAAAGATAAAACTAAATTTCTTTGAAAGAACCCGGAAACCACAGCCATGGAAAATTTCCAAGAGATAATTCCTACCTACTGTCATGATAGCTTAATAAAAGTCTTAACACATACATTTCCTTATTTTCACTTTATTTGACAATTCCGTCCTTCCATAATATGATTAATTTATTCAAGTATTAAGCTTTATACATCGAATACTTGTAACAAATTCTTATCTTATATATGTCCATTTTTGGTTGTCGCAGTCTCCCTTCAATTTTGCAATGTAGTTTCAATCTGTTATTCGCATAATTGTCAGCATAATCAGTTGTTGTATTTTTCAATTAAAACCATAGATTTCTTTAGAAAGACAAACTATACAAAAACTGACCACCTACTTCCTGTGAATTCAACCCCGCTTGCCCTATCTACTTAGGATCAGTGGGTTATAAATGGTTTTTGAAGCGTCTAACAATGTGTTGTCAGTTGTATTTATACTAGTGTATTGGAATATGGAAGATGGTGAATGTGAAAAAAGCACATAAGATGTTACGAAGAAAGCCTCTGACCTTTCAAGATTTTCAACATAAAACCTTAGGAGAAGAAGCTGTCACTCTACCTTAGCATTTTATTGTAAAATTGAGTACAAGTGAGTTGATTAGAGCTTCAAGAGAGAGTTTAGAGTATTTTCTGAGTGAATGTGTGCGTGTTTAGTGTTCTCTTACCTCGTGCTATTTATACACAATTACACTGTATTTGAATACGAATGCTAACAAATAATCCTTTTAAGTTCAGGAATGCCTTCGTATCCACACTCGTGTTAGGAATCGGACAGGGTACACGCAGCGGAAACACTATCACACACACACAAACTCACGAAAATAAAGCAAGAAGAACACAATGATTTTTACGTGGTTCGGATTCGGTGCAAATCCTACATCCACGGACTACAACTAGAGAAATCTTATTAATACTCACAAGATTACAATTTATAACTCTTGTTTTGAACTCAAGTGGTGCATTTTTCCTTCAAGTGAATGCCTATATTTATAGGCTTGAGAATATATAAAATATATGTAATTCTACCCCTCGTTTTTGAAAAACTAAAATCTTCACCAACTTCCTTTGAATTCAAAGTTTTACCTAACAATCTCCCACTTGAAGATTTTGAACAACGTAGTCTCTCTCTACTGTCATCCAATTCCAGTAATCTTAAAACAACCAAGTCTTCCAAGCCTCCAGCTCCCAAGAACCAGCTAAACTTAGTCCAATTTCTCTAATTGCAGCCACCCCTCATCTTCAAGTACTAGAAGGGTCAGTTGAAGCTCCCACTAGCTCCAACTCAGCCGTGGCTAATCCCACCACCGACTCATCCTCTGTCTCAACCGGTTTAGACAACTTACCAGCAGATACACCGAGGACCACTAACACTCTCCAAACTTTGTAAACTTCCAACATGAGAGAATTTTTCAGTCTTAGTCTTCAAAACCCAACGGCTCTTTGTAACTGTACCAAGAACACACCCCGTGCTCCCACTGTCACAAAATCCCCTGAATGGTTTAGACTTTCCGACTCGTTCAGCTAACACCCCCTTGGCTCCAGAATTCATGTTTGTAAAATGAACTCTCTTAGCACTAGATTTAGCGAACCAGATTTTGTCATGCTTAACGGGGACGATCATACTTCCCTCAACAGGTACCTCAACCATATACAATGACCCACGCTTCATACCTTGAGCAATCACCGAATTTCCATTGACCACCCTCCATTTACCACCACCAAACCTTTCTTCCAGTCCTTGTTTATCCAGCTGACCAACAGAAATCAATTTCTTCTTCAGCTCCGGAATCACCCTGACATTCTTCAGGTTCCATGTAGTTCCCAATGAAGTAACCAGATCAATATCTCCCATGCCCGTTACTTGAAGCATCTCGTCATTTGCTAACCGTACCTTCCCAAAATCTCCTTCTTTTAGATTCACCATCGTTTCTCCGTTGTCCATGGCGTGAAACGAAGCCCCTGAATCCATGACCCAAGAGTCTACAGAACTTTCCATACTTAGTATCAGTGCATCATCCTCAGACATACTCTCAGCACCAGCAATGTTCAATTCTTTCTTTGGACATTGGCTCTTAACATGTCCCACCTCTTGACAGTTCCAGCACTTCACATTCTTCCAAGTTCTAGATGAACTTCTTCCCCGACTCCCACTGCTCCCACTATTCCTACTATTCCCTCTACCTCTTCCGATATTTAATAACTCAGAAGAAGAAGATCCACCTTGATTCTTGCGTCTGACATCCTCGCCAAGAACCAAATCTCTAACCCCTTCAAAAGTCATACCACTGGTCCCCACTGAAGTTGTAACAGCAGTTACTGTTCCAGACCAGCTATCAGGTAGTGAAGCTAGTAGCAGTGAAGCTTGAGTCTCGTTATCAAATTTAATTCCCACAGATGACAATCTGGACAGAATTGAATTTAGATTGTTAATGTGAACCGTAACTGAGCTGTCTTCATTCATCCTTGTTGTGAACAACTCCCTCATCAAGAACACCTTGTTAGCTGCCGACGGTTTCTCATACATATTTGACAGAGCATCCATCATACCACGCGCCGTGGTTTGATTCATGATGTTGAAAGCAACGCTCTTTGACAACGACAATGTAATAACCGCCCTAGCTTTCTTGTTCTTTGAGTTCCAAACATCTTCATCAGCCTTTTCCATTTTCTCCGGCTAGTCCCCAAGTACCACATCCAAGTCTTTCTGACATAACAATGCTTCTATTTGCATTTTCCACCAACTAAAATCAGAACCGTCGAACTTCTCGATTACAATCTTGTCTTCAACCATTACGACAAACAAGAAACAAATTGAGACATCGAAACAGACACAACAATGGCACGGACCTGACCGGTTCGTTCAGTGTACTCGTGTGTGACAGAACAGTATCCTTCAAAGTACCAAGACACCTTTAATACGATTAATAGAAATTAGTTTCTGATGTGGAAGATCAGACAAAACTGCAACCACAGAGCATACTCTAATTTCTAAAACCGATACCTCCTCCAAAACCCGAAGCTCTTATACCAGTTGTTAGGAATCGGACAGGGTACACGCAGCGGAAACACTATCACACACACACAAACTCACGAAAATAAAGCTAGAAGAACACAAGGATTTTTACGTGGTTCGGATTCGGTGCAAATCCTACATCCACGGGCTACAACTAGAGAAATCTTATTAATACTCACAAGATTACAATTTATAACTCTTGTTTTGAACTCAAGTGGTGCATTTTTCCTTCAAGTGAATGCCTATATTTATAGGCTTGAGAATATATAAAATATATGTAATTCTACCCCTCATTTTTGAAAAACTAAAATCTTCACCAACTTCCTTTGAATTCAAAGTTTTACCTAACAACTCGAACGTTGGAACATGGTTTGGTCGTTGGTTATGCTTGAGAGAAACATGTATTTGACTTGGTGTAAGTTCATCCATATCATTCGGCCTGCTCTTTGTCAATAACAAAAATGATTCAAAATGTAAGATGTTGAATAACTCAAGATTCAATATGTTGGTTAAGAATTAAGAAATATAAAAATTTACCCATAACAGAGATCATGATCGAAGCTTCTTGAGTTATCTCACTCCCTGGATATTGACTATCCTGCGGTCGTGGTTGTAAAAGTGGTCCTACCGGTGGCATATAAATTCTTCCTTTGAAGATTGATCCCAATAGGGGGAGGAGGAAGACCTTTCCCAAAAGAAGTATAAGAAATATTGCTAGAGGGTTGAAATTTTTGCAAGTTAAATCATCACAAGCCCCACGATGGACGTCATATTGTTTTGGTCAAAAAATAAGCAAACCTTAATTAACCAATTTCGAAAAAGGGGTGTGATGTTTTACAAATACGATTTAAAATAAATGATGATGAAAATGGAGAAAAGACACAAGATGTTACGAGGAAAGCCCTTGATCTTTCAAAATCTCCCACATAAAACCTTGAGAGGTGACAATCGTCAATCTGCCTCAGAACTTCTATACCAAATCGAATACAAGTGAGTTAAGAGCTGAGAAAGAGAGAGAGAGAGAGAGAGAGTACAAAGTATTTTTCTATGTTTGAGTGTGTGTTGTGCTCTCTCGGCTCGTACTGTTTATATACAATTACAACTAATTTGAATTTTGAATGCTAACAACTTGTCCTTATAAATCCAGAAGTGCTTCCTTATCCATAATCGAACGTTAGAACATGGTTGGTCACACCTAGTACTCTTGAACAACATGCATTTGACTTGTTTGCCTTTATTCATAGTCCTCGGCCTGTCCCTTGTGAATAGTCAAAACAATATTCACAACAGAAGATGTTAGATAATTTAAGATTCATCACACTGGGTAAGATGTTAAGAAAGATAAAATTTATCTCATAAAAATACTTACACAAGTTCTTCTAATACGTTAAGTTGAATGTGCTTTATATTCGACATTGTTGAACACATCAACCGGATGATAATGAGGTCCCAATATATAAGGCAGCGAAAGACAACAGTTATCATAAATGTCCATAGATATCGGAATCTTGGCGAAAAAGATGCAGTTGTGATCGAGAACTATAGACCTAAAATTGATGACTGGTTTTATAACCGGTAAATAGAGATCGAACACAATGAAGATTGTGATTCAGCTTTGATCCAACTGCTGCAATGACGCAGCGTAGTTTTGCGGAAGGACCGACAAGCGTCTAAACCCTTTTGATAGACGAGAATTACAATCGTAAAACTCGGAAAATAATTAAGAGAGAACTCTTAAAACTCACAAGAAGGATTTATATCGATTAGAACTTGATTTCTTCCCTTACAACCAACCTTATTTATAAAGCTAGATAAATATTAAAATAATTAAACTTAGTATGACTAAAGCATGTAAACATGAAATGGAAATCGGCAGTATGTGGAAAATATGGTGAAACTTAAAGTCAAGAATGGTTGGTGGAATTGCATGGATATTGATGGAAGTCAATATTTGTTGCATAGATTGTGGCTATTTGCTGCATGGATTATAGCTTCACATATGGGAATCCAAAGTCAATATTTGCAGCGCCTACTCTTCTGTTTATATCCCTCAATCTGATTTTCAATTTTCGTTGCAACCTTGTCTATATCAGTCTCCTCCACTTCAGAAGAACTCGACCCCGAGTTCTCATCCAATAAATTGGACTCATCCTTGTGATACTCGTAAATATCGGCTACGTTGAAGGTATTCGATATGTGCAACGAATCCGGGAGGGCCACGACGTAAGCATTGTCATTAATTTTCTTCGTGATTGTGAACGGACCGTATTTCCTGGGTTGGAGTTTCCCGTAAGTACCGATTGGAAATCGTTCCTTTCGGAGAAAGACCATTACCTCGTCGCCCTCGTTGAAAATCTTTTTCCAACGATGTTTATCAGCCGCCACTTTGTTCTTTAACCCGGTTGCTTCGAGACGCGTTCTGACGACTTCTTTTGTTGTTTGAAAATCTTTAGCCATATTACCCGCTGCAATGCTAACTCCAGGATCTCGGGGTAGTTTGACTAAATCGACCACGTGTCTCGGGGATGAAGTACAAACCAAAGAGAAAGGAGAGCAATCGGTAGCTGTGTGAATGGCGCTATTATAAGCGAACTCAATTTGTGCCAAAGCCACATCCCATTGTTTCGGTTTGTCGCCGCACACGCTTCGAAGCATGTTTCCCAATGTTCGATTTGTGACTTCTGTTTGGCCGTCGGTTTGGGGGTGAGCGGTGCTACTTTTCTTGAGAGTTGTACCGAACATTCGCCATAGCGTAATCCAAAAGTGACTAAGAAACTTAGTGTCACGATCGGAAGTGATGGTTTTCGGGACACCATGAAGACGCACAACCTCTTTGAAAAAAAGTCGAGCAATATTACTAGCATCGGCGGTTTTCTTGCAAGCGATAAAATGACTCATCTTCGAGAAACGGTCAACCACAACGAAGATCGAGTCCACCCCCCTTTGAGTACGGGGAAGACCCAATACGAAGTCCATCGAAAGGTCTTGCCAAATGTCTTCGGGAACCGGTAAAGGAGTGTAAAGACCGGTGTTTTGCGACCATCCTTTTGAGGTTTAGCAAATGTAGCACTTTCTTACGATCGAGCCTGCATCCTTCTTTAAGTGTGGCCAATAATATCGTTCTTCCAAGCTAGCAATGGTTTTGTCTCGTCCGAGATGACCACTTAATCCTCCACCATGCATATCACGAATTAATTTCTCCCGTAGCGAGGAGTCGGGAACGCACAATTGGTTGCCTTTGAAAAGATAACCGTCACGAACATAGAAATCACCGTTAGGCGTGCCACCCATACACTTTTCCCATGTTTCTTTAAAATCGCCATCTTCCTTATAAAGTTCCTTCATCATTTCGAAACCCACGACCTCATGTGATAAGGTTATGAGTAAGGAGGCCCTCCGACTAAGTGCGTCGGCAACTTTGTTCAAAGTACCCGATTTATGCTTAATTACAAAAGGAAATTTTTGCAAAAAGCTTACCCAACGAGCGTGCATCTTGTTGATCGTTTTCTGACTGTTAATGAACTTTAGAGCTTCATGGTCGGTAAACAAAACGAACTCCTTTTGAACCAAGTAGTGCTCCCATTGTCGTAGAGCTCGAACCACCGCATAGAACTCTTGGTCATACGTGCTCCACTTTTTCCGGGACTCGCTTAGTTTTTCGCTAAAATAAGCGACGGGTCTCTTTTCTTGAGTTAAGACAGCACCAATTCCAATGCCACTTGCGTCGCATTCGACTTCAAAAACTTTCTCGAAGTCGGGTAAGGCTAGAACGGGCGCGGTACTAAGCTTTTCCTTGATTAAGGTAAAGCTTGCATCTTGTTCGGGACCCCATTGAAATTTTCCTTTCTTTAGAGATTCTGTGATCGGAGCGGTGACGGTGCTAAAATTCCGAACAAATCGCCGATAAAAAGTAGCTAGACCATGAAAACTACGAACGTCGGTGACCGTCTTGGGTGTCGGCCAGTCTCGAATGGCTTATCGGTGCAGAAAGTACACTTTTTCAAATTGACATAAAGCTTGTTCTCTTGTAAGGCCGTTAAGACTTGTCGTAGATGATCGAGATGCTCGGTTTTTCCTTGACTATAGATGAGGATGTCATCAAAGTAAACAACGACAAAAGTTCCAATGAAAGGGCGTAATACTTGATTCATAGTCCTCATGAAATTGTTCGGCGCGTTAGACGTACCGAATGACATAACCATCCACTCATAAAGTCTGAATGGTGTCTTGAATGCGGTCTTCCACTCATCGCCCGGTCGAATACGAATCTGATGATAACCGCTCCTAAGGTCGATTTTGGAGAATACGGTGGAACCGGAGAGTTCATCGAGCATATCTTCCAATCGTGGAATGGGGAATCGGTACTTAATGGTGATTTTATTAATGGCCCGACTGTCAATACACATTCGCCACTGACTGTTTTTCTTTGGCACCAAAAGTACGGGAACGGCGCAAGGGCTCAAGCTCTCGCGAATGAAACCCTTCTTTAGCAAATCTTCCACTTGTTCTCTTAGAATCTCGTTCTCTTTCGGACTCATTCGATAATGGGGCAAGTTTGGCAAACTAGCTCCCGGAACCAAATCAATTTGATGTTGAATGTCCCTCATCGGTGGTAGCTTGTGTGGCAAGTCTTCGGCAACGAGCTCTTTGAAATCTTCTAGTATCTCGTTCACCTCTTTTGGAATTTCGGCCTCGACTTTTTCTGCACTCATTAACCCCTTGACGACAACGGGACAAAAGACGTCCGATTTCTTTGCATCTTCTTCCATCTCTTGCTCGCTATTAGTCATGATGAGCAGGTTGTCGCTTTTTGTTTTGGCCGTCTTTTCAAAACTGCTAACGGGTGCCATAGCAATTTTTCGGTCGCCCCAACGGAAACACATGACATTATCTCGCCCCTTATAAGTGACATCATTATCAAACTGACAAGGTCGGCCTAGTAGAATATGGCATGCATCCATATCAAGAATGTCGCACAAAACTTCCTCCTGATAGTGTTTCCCAATCGATATGGGTACCCGACAAGTTTCCGTGACTTTAACTTGTGGACCCTTCTTGACCCACCCAAGAGAATAAGGAGCCTCATGGGGTTGAGTGGGTAGGTTGATATGATCAACCAACTTTCGAGATACCAAGTTTTCACAACTTCCGTTATCAATGATGAGATTACACACCTTTTTATGAACAGAACAATGAGAACAGAACAAATTCTTTCTTTGGCCTTCTTCCTTGGACGAGTAAAGTACTCGCTGGAGTACGATGTTGATCGTCTCTTGGAAGTCTTCCTCAGCAAATTCGGCACCTTCGTATTTATCTTCTTCTTCGCTTTCTTCACCTTCTACCAATGCTACGGTTCTTCGGTTGGTACATTCGTTGGACCGGTGACCCGGTTGGCCGCATCGGTAACACTTTAAACCCATTGGCTTAGCATATGGATTTGGCGTTTTAGAAAAGGAGGGTTTCCCGCCTCTCGGGCTTGTAGTATTAGTTTTATGAGGAGGGTTGGTGTCTCGAGGATTTACGCCCCCTTTTTCTTTGTCGGTGGCGGCGCTTGAATTTTCATTGGGACTCTGATAACGCCGATACGAATTGGAGGTACGGGTGGACTTCTCCATTAGCTCGGCTTTTAAGGCCAAACTAGAGGCTTCAGACACGGTCCACACGGTTTGGAGTCCGATCTTGTCTTGAATCGAGGTCTTTAAACCACAGAAGTACCGGGCTACTTTTTGGTTCTCAGATTCTCCAATTTCGTTACGATCAGTCAATCGTATGAATTCAGCGGTGTAGTCGGCTACGGACCTCGAGCCTTGGTTACAAGCGAGGTACATCTTGTAGAGTATTTGCTCGTAATCTTCTGGTAAGAATCACTCTATCATCAATTGTTTCATTCTGTGCCAAGATCGAATCGGACCTCTTTGTTGTCGTCGCCGCTGGGCTACAAGCTTATCCCACCACACGGCGGCAGTGCCTTTAAGATGGAAAGCTACCATCTTTACCTGTTTATGCCCAGGCACTTCCATGATTTCGAAAAATCTGTCGACTTCAATCTGCCAGTCTAAGAATTCTTCTACTCCAGTGGTTCCATAGAAGGACGGAATGTCCGCCTTCATACGGTAATCGCGTTCGTTTCTTCTTCGATTGTCTGGTTCTTCTTCCTCCTCCACTTCGGATTCGGAACTCGAATAGCGGACCCGGTTGTAGTAGCCACGGCGTGGCGTCACAAACGGTTCTTCAAACCTGTCTCCTCTCTGACGACGGTCATTGATGATGTTGGGTTGAAGCCTGTTAACAGCCGCCGTCAGTTCAACGAGTGATGCGGTAATGGCCGCGCTCAACTCGGCTAAATCTGCTTTGGTAGCTGGCTGTTGATCTGCCATTGTTAGTGAAAAGACAGGCGAAACCTCGCTCTGATACCAACTGACGCAGCGTAGTTTTGCGGAAGGATCGACAAGCGTCTAAACCCTTTTGATAGACGAGAATTACAATCGTAAAACTCGGAAAATAATTAAGAGAGAACTCTTAAAACTCACAAGAAGGATTTATATCGATTAGAACTTGATTTCTTCCCTTACAACCAACATTATTTATAAAGCTAGATAAATATTAAAATAATTAAACTTAGTATGACTAAAGCATGTAAACATGAAATGGAAATCGGCGGTACGTGGAAAATATGGTGAAACTTAAAGTCAAGAATGGTTGATGGAATTGCATGGATATTGATGAAAGTCAATATTTGTTGCATAGATTGTGGCTATTTGCTGCATGGATTGTGGCTTTCACATATAGGAATCCAAAGTCAATATTTGCAGCGCCTACTCTTCTGTTTCTAGCCCTCAATCTGATTTTCAATTTTCATTGCAACCTTGTCTATATCATGCAAATGAGACAAAAATTTATTGACTCATATGGTCGATATTTAAATATAACTAGGGTTGACCCGTGCTTCGCACGGGTTTTGTTTGGATCTTGGGTTATTTTATTTTATCTTTCTGTCCCAATTCGGTCATGGATTCATGTGTCTTTTTTGCCTTTATTGCTTCTTGAAACTTGTTGGATAGATCTAGTCTTAAGTTTTGGCTTTCGGTTGATAAAGAAAATATTTGGCTTTCGAATCGATGTTGTTCTCTTCTTTACAATCATCCTCATCATCTTCCACTATACATTCTACTCTAAAACCTAATTTATCATTACCCAACCATCATTGTAATCCAAGTGGGTAAGTCATAAAATCACAAATAAATAAAAGTAGTTTAATAAACAAATATGTGAAAGTACATTGTTATTTCTTGCAGTAACATATGAGATATAAATCAGGTAAAAGACTGGCATACTATCTCCAACTGATCAAACCTGTAGGATTTCCTTTTCTTCTTCTTTAGGCCTCTGACATGAAAATTTTAGCAACGGAGTTATCTGCTTATTGTTGAGGCCCTTCGTGCATCTTTGTCCCTCAATGATCTTGCAAGCCTGAAGGGTAAAATAGTCATTTATCAACGAAGGGTAATATGAGATCATTCAATTTAAAAAAGAAATAGATATCAAGTATAGACAAAGGGTAAAATGGTCATTTTCTCATTTAGACAGTTCATAAAATAAACACTGTCTGCAGACAAAAGGTACAATGGTCATTTATAAACAAAGGGTTAAATGATCATTTATAGACAAAATGTACAGGTGGAGAAGATTTCACATGAAGAACTGCATAGTATGAAAGCAATGTCAACGTCTTTTTTTTATTACTATTTTCAGGGGTAAACTTGTCCAACAACACCTCAAGATTTAGTTTACTTTACTGCCTTTAATCACTCAGAACATGGGAGAGCTTTACCTTATCATTAACCAAAAGGCTTCAATTATCGATGCATAACCCCAAGCGACTACATGGCCGGACAACACCAAAGATGGTATTAAAGCTGTTCACAGAATAATAGATCCAAGTTTAGATGAATGGCAATGAGTTGAAAATTATTTGTGCAGTTTTACCTAAAATAAAAATAAATAAAATGCAAGGGAGGGGTAAAATCGTAAAGCATATTCTCCTCCAACAGTTTCAAAGATCAAGCGAACAAAATTAGCCAAATTTCTCATGAGACAATTTCATTAGCTGCTAATTATACCTCCCCATCTGTTAGAAAACTTGTTGTCAACAACAATATACTTTAATATACATAAATGAACACCAATAATTAACTAAAAATATATAAATTACTTATAAAATATTCTGCTTTGAATTTATGTTTGCCCTCATCCATATCCAAAACATGAAACACACCCACACATGTAAATCAAATGTAGGTGAAATTGAGTAATGATCAAGAACAAGTGAAATTGATGAAATACTAAACCAGAAAGAGGATGGTACAAAAGTTTACCTAAATTTTTTTTGAAACTCCTCAGATCAGCAGTTACTAAACCTCTATTATAGCATTCTACTTCCATCTTTTTCTCATTAACCCAAACAGAAAATATGAAATGTGATGGCAAAATGGCATACCAATCTCTTTCGTGAGATGATCCCATTTCAATTTGCTCAAGTATTTCATGTTCCAAATTTGCATCCTCTTAACACTTGTGAATTACCAATATCCTTTGAACCTTAAATTTGCATCCTCTTAACACTTGTGAATCAGAGGGATAGAATTCATTTTCATCGATATCAACCTTGCAAAAAATAGAAGAATATTTACTTTCCTCATAAACAATCTGGAAGATTATGAACATAACTATAGTTCTAAATGGCACAGACTCGACAAAAAAGCATGAACCCTTGTTTATGAAAATGAAAAAAAATGACTTAAGCCATCAAGATTTTAAATGTTAAAAGATGAGCGGATCATCGCTTACATTTCTTCAGCTATCAGATCTATGTTATCAGTGGCAGTTTTCTTTTTTTCCTACACTCAAAACATTTAAAACATTAACCAAAATAACCACAACTTAATATAAACAAAAACTCTCGGATTAATGTAAATAAACCAACCTTTGTGATGAACTTTGAGAGAAGAAGCTTTACCCTGGAAGTGACCAGCAGCAAGCTTGAAGAAGAAGCAGGTGTCGAGATCTGATGAACATGTTAATGATCTGATACACGAATAAGCAAATCTATTTGAAATGGATACATTAATTAGCATAAAATAATAAACTACCCACTTACTCTGTCAAGCTCCAGACTTCAGATCCAGATCCAGACTTGAGGTAATTTGATATAAACCACACCTAAAATTTGAAAAGAACCAAAAGAAATTCACCATTCATATCTGTCGGAATTTCCAAACTAACATGATCTTCCTTCAGATCGAAGCTATTGAATTTAGTTGAATTTAATAGAGAGAGAAAGAGGAAGAAGAGATGCTAGGACCTAGAATATGAAGAAGGGAAGCAACGGTTCACTGTCTCTCAACCCATCGTAGAGACGATTGGACCAAAAAGCCACCCCCACGCTCCTCTTTCCACCCACTCCTGTTCCTTGGCGTTGAAGCGTATCAGCTACACCTGTGCAGTGAAGGAAAACGTGGCAGAAAAGCTAGTGGAATGTAATTGGTCAAAAAACCCCACCCCCCTTAAAACTTCCAAACCCCCCCCCCCCACCCCACCCCAAACCTTCTAAAAACCTGCTTGAAATTGTTATATACTGGGTTCGACCCGTGCTCCGCACGGAATTGACTTGTTTATTTTGTTTCTTTTTTGTTTTGACTTTGCATATTTTCAATTTTAAAAAGGCAGAAGACCTTCCTAAGATAGCTACTACTACTACTCGAACTACCCGTGACAGAACCGTAGGAAAGAAAACAATCAAAAAAGAAGAAACATAACACCATTATTTTTAGTTTTAACAATTCTCCTTTCTTTCTTTTATTTATGTCAAGAAAAAAATCTTTATTACCTTCTCAAGACCAAAAATATAAGATTCTGTATGCACACTTGCAATATCTTCTGCTGTAGCAGTTCTAAAATTTTGAAGTTGAACAATCTCAAATCCTCGAAACTGCAAGCATATAAATTAACACAATTATAGCCTTTTTGATATTGGAATATCTTTTAAATAAAAGACCAGATTAATTTGAAAAATTATATATATTTTTACCTTTGAAGTGAGCTCTAACTTTTCAAGAGCACTCATAATTGCAGGAACTCTTGAACTGCAGTATGCATGTGCTTCCTGTTACCAATATCATGTAAAACTTGACCAAGTCTCTCCATTACACATTTTTCTATAAAAAAACAAAAACATCAAGTACCACAAATCCAAGTCATAAAAACTAAAAAAGATGTGAACTGATAAAAATGGAATCTTTTATCTTTATTATTTCTGAATGAAGTGATGAACTACATGAAAGATGTAAAAGCATATGTTAATTACCTTGTTATGTCCCATTGCAGGTGCAACACTATAAATCACTTTTGTTGTACTTTCTTTTGTTTCATTATGGGTAAAAGATAAAGTGTATTGTCCAAATACGTAAAAGAAGTAAAGTACGTTGCTATTTCCCACAACTTTCTAAAATGCAGATTGTGTTTTATTGGCACCAATGATTTCATAAAGAACATGGGTTTGGAGAGATTGGCGGAGAGTGATCAAGTCAAACAGGATCAATAGAAGTATCCGATTTGTCAGTTAGAAGCAATTGCGTTTGATGTGCTCACTGGAGACTAAGGCGCCAAAGGGAATCTCAAAACCTACAACACCAAGAAAGGCAAAATTAGGGAATATGGTAAAAAAACAATAACTAATGAATCGAATCAATCAAGGGTAGGATCCCAGGTCTGTAAGACGTTTTTCGGGTAAAAAGGTTACTTCTCAAAGCATGTAAAGCATTTCCTGAAACGTTTTTGGGGTCAAAAAGCTTGTTACACCCGTGCTACGCACGGGTCGGGTCAGATCGTTGGGTGGCCCAGTTTGTTAAGTGGATCGGGATGGGTCGGGGCACCCCTTCAAATAATAAATAAATGAAAAACTTAAAGATTATGGCGACTATACGCAATTTACAATACCATGAGAAAGCCGTTTATAACTGAGTAATAACAGTAAAAAGTTGTAATTTTAAAAAATATTAAATAAGATAGAAATCAGAATTACCTTCATGAAGTTGGATAGAACTAATAAAGAATATTTTTTGTACCCACCTTCCTCAAGAACTTGTGTGAAGACAAGCTGTAGAAAAAAAAATTAACATAAACATCAATTCAGTTATAAAAAAACAATCTAAGATTGTGTAAAAGGGAAGTTATATAAAAAGGTAAAAGCTTATGTTAGTAAGTTTTGTGTATAATTTGTTTCTCAAGTCTTTATGCTATAAATCTGTAGTTATAAATACATGTCATGGTCATAATCACATCATTATGCATTGATCATCAAGATTATCCAGAGTATTGATACATATTACAGTTATGCCACTTACCTCTCTTTGTTGTTCAGAAATGAATTGCCCTGTCAAGTCCCGTAAAACATCTAACAAATCATAGAATGCAACCTTCCCATTGCCATGAGAATTATAAACCTTAAATATGACTGCAAAAAAGAGAGTGAGTTCCATTGTCAATGAGTAAAAGGGAATAAGTCTAGTTAGTGTTAAAAGAGAGGTAATTATGTTGTAAGGTAGCCAAGATAACATGTGGATGATGATAGCGTATATAGCAATTGAAACATAAAGACCAAAAGGGTCGAATATTCGTAGATCAGATGTCAATTCTTACTCTAGATTGCCTTTTGAGTAATTACGTAAATTAAAGAAAGTAGATCTCCAGCAATCAATCAAATCATTAGAGTTCCAATAGGCAATAGAAACAAAAACGATGATCTGGTAGGTAATACCTCTTATAGACTTCGCCAAACCTCCCACCCCATAACCTTTTTCGGAATAATCCATCCATACTCTGATGCCCCTCCCACAATTCAAGTCCACCGGTGACAATCCCCGGCACAAACACCACCGGATGCTTCACTTTCAAACCATCTTTCAAGCATTTAACACCGGGAGGATCCGGCATAGGTCCGGTGATTGCTTCCGTCACAAATTGCGGGAAAGAGGCCGGCATCGCATTATATAGAAACAATAATAGCCACCACACCGAGCATACGCATCCTACAAACCAACAACAGTTATCAAGACATGAATAGTTCTTGCTCTTACTCTTTTTTCCTGACTTTTTTGATGCTTTTTCTTCCTTATCATCGTTTCATCTGGGTTCGGAACCGGATGCTGCTGTACTTCGTCCTCTGGTTGCTTCCTTCTCCTAATTACTGCCATTGATATTCCAACTAATATAAATCAGCAAATACACGAAGAATCGTGAACCACACCACTGTTGCGATCCAACTGACAGAACCTTTGGTACAAGGAAACTATCTCTTGTTGCGAAACTACAATCAATTGAACAAAAAACAATCTTCATATTTTCCTTAACCTAATTAATCAGTCCCGGGGGAGAATTCCTTAACCTAATTAATCTTCATATTTTCCTTAACCTAATTAACAACGTAGTTGCAAGTTCTCCTACCAATGAAGACGACAATTACTCTATCACATCAAACACGTTACCTGCGCTTCAGCAAATCTTCCTTTGGCGGCAATTCCTTCAGCCGTTATCACCATAGACGGAAAAGGCTCCCTAACGGACATCCCTTCTCGCGGTCAAATCTGAAGAAGATGAGCGAACAATTCGAGACATTGCCGTTGATGTTTGGACGAAATTCTTTCAGCGATTTGGGTTTTCTTTGAGGAAGACTATGTTGCAGTACAACTCCCGATAAAGAGGCATGGTGAAGCAGACAGGAGGTGGCGGATGAGGAAGAATTGGAGGAAGCAGGAGGTGGACAAAGCGTAAATACCAAGGCCACCAAAAGCAGACCCACCCCGTTTAAAACCTCCAAACCCCCCACCCCTATCAAGTCTTCTAGAAAACTGCTCACATTTAAACTATATAAGAATACCTAACCACTTTCACAAGAAATGTAATTTATTCAAAAAAAAAAAAAAAGGTTTTAATAAACACCATAAAAAGCATCCAATGATGTTACAAATTTAAATTTTACATATCCTGTCAAAGTTGAGACACATATGGACACTAGGTCCACATGACGGTAGAATTTCATACTTCACTCCGTAGACCGGTCCACTAAATTGATTTAATCATTCATTTTCACCACTTAGTTTTGTGTAAACTTTTTCAATTATATATTTTGTGCTAACTTTTTCATATCTTTTCTTTTTACATGTTTATTTTATAATTTTAGTAATTCTTGTATATTAATATAATGTATTTTCAATAAGTAAAAGTGTTGCATATTATTTCTAACAAATTGGAACATCTGGTTCTCATTACACGTTCAACATACTACAATTAATTACACTGTCAACTTTGATTATAATTATAACTTTATAAAGAAAGTAAAAATGTTTGGTTATATAATATAAAAGTAACTATAATCGATGGGTCGACATATTTATAATTTTTAGGCTTTTTGAATATTATTAGATGTTTTCTTTATTTAGTTTATCTAAAATAGTATTTCACAAGTTGATAGTTCAAACATAATTAAGAATGGATTTTCAATTGGTATGATCGGGGCTACTAGCTTCCCAATTAATTTGTAAATCTAGATGGATGGCATGACGGTGAATGATCAATTCAAAGAAATATTAACCGGTGAGAATGTTGACTTCTTTCCGCGTGTGAATTAGATGAATTTTATAGAGTTAAGATTTTATTATACAATATTTAACAAAAATATTTACCAGAAATGTTTGAATATCATTTTAAACAAATGTATATTGTTGTGTCACTTTTTGGACTGCAATTAAAGTTCACACTACTACCGGATAGAGTCTAGATGTGTCCAAATTGGATTTTTAATCCAAACCGAGCCAGTTGAAAACTGCTCGTGTTTTTCCCAACAAATGCAAACCGGTTTCGCCAAAATCAGATCGGTTTGGAACTGATTTTTTGTTATCCAACTAGTTTGTAACCGGACCGAAACCGATTTTTGTAAAACCGGTTTGGAAGACAGTCATATTGTCCAAATGTTTTCGGAGTTAGAATTTTAGGAAATTCGTCCGGTTTCTCTAGGCAGCTTCCAAACCTTATATGAACCATAATTTAAACCAGTTTTATAATTGTTTTGGCAAACTATGCCTAAAATGTCAAATCAGTAGTAACAAATAACAATAAGGTCCGGTCTAAACCGGACTGGTCACGGCTTTTTTTTTTTTTTTCCCAAAATCGGTTTTTTTGCGGACGTCCGAGTTTAGTGGACCGTTATACATTTTCTGTTCCGTTTTATATTTCCATCTCTCTTTTTTTTGTTTATGTTCTCACATTTAAGTTTATGTTTGTATTTCATTATCCCGGTTGGGATACTGCAAAAAAAACCGGTTTATACATTTTCTGTTCCGTTTTATATTTCCAACTACTTTGTGATATGATTTTATATAAATAAGTGCGGTTGTTTATACTGTACTGTTTAGATCATGCGGTTTCACTTTGTAAATTATGTCCTATTATAAATCAACCATTTCACCATTAAACAAAAATCAAATTGTACCTTGTTTATATGAGGTGGAGGAGCATCATACAATACCAGAATCGCAAAAATAATGCGTCCCCTTCTCATAACGCTCTCGTTACTCCAAACCCTGAGCATTGCATATAGTACCCATAAAGAGCTAAACAATAAAGGCAAAAACCAAGAACATGGTTGTTGGTAGTTTTATTTTCAAATTACATAGAAAATGAAACAAAAAGGTATAAAGGTTCATAACATAGAACAAACTGTTACTTATGTAGTTAAGCCTCTTCAAAAAAGATTTAAGGTGCATAGTTGGAACAAATTTGAAACATGGTTTAATTGACATCATCCTTAAAAACAATTATTAAAGTAAGGCTGTCACTTGCTATAAAACGGGATTTTTTTTGGTAGGATAAAAAAAGAATTAAAAAAACATTTCTTTATAATAAACAAATAAAATAAAAATATATTATCATTTTATTTATTTATTCCATATTTTCTATCAGCAATTATTTTTCTTTGGCCGATCAGTTGATTCTTTATCTTACCTAAAGCAAAAGCAATATACAATTATCTTTCCACTATGGCGACTCATTCCTCATCTCTCTCTCTCTCTCTCTCTCTCTCTCTCTCTCTCTCTCTCTCTCCCTCTAGATTGTGCATTTCTTATTCATTTTTGGTTGAACAACATACAAACGGTCTATATAAAGAACATTTCACGTCCACAAAAGAATCAAAATATTTCAAACCATTATTCCATGACTCCATACTTGAATCAGTTCAACATGTTGCAAACTATCTCCCTTGTATACGTGTTGCTCATAGTCACATACACCGGATCATCATTAAGCCAAAATGAGGAATGCTCAGCCTTGTTTCAGTTTAAGCAAAGCATAAATCATCAAGATGATGCATTTTGCACTCGCAGTTGGTTTCAAACGTTCGTCACTTGGAAGCCCACAAGCCATGCATCAAATGCAAATTTGGATTGTTGTTCGTGGTATGGAGTGGAATGCAACAATGACCATGAGTATGGCCATGTGATCGGCCTTGACTTGAGTGAAAGTTTTCTTTGTGGGCATATCAACTCTAACAGCACCCTTTTCAGCCTTGTTCATCTTCAAAGCCTCAACCTCGCCATGAACAACTTTTATGAATCTCAAATCCCATCGAAGATTGCTCATCTAAAGCAATTAAGAAACCTGAATCTCTCTGCTTCTGGGTTTAGCGGCCAAATCCCGATTGAAATCTCACAGTTGATGCATTTGTCTTCTTTAGATCTGTCACAGAATCTACTAAATCTTCACAGACCTAGCCTCAAGAACCTAGTGCAAAACTTATCCCGAATTGAAGAACTCCATCTCTCGGGGGTTGACATTAGTTCTTCTGTACCTCGTTTCTTGGCCAACTTTTCTTCTTTGAGGTCAATCATGCTACGAAGCTGTTCACTTCGAAATGAATTCCCTGCAGCCATTTTTCAGATACAAAAATTAAAAATTCTTGATTTGTCATTCAATACCAACCTCACAGGTGGCTTTCGTGAATTTCGTAACAACAGCTTACTTGAACATTTGAATCTACGTTTAACAAGTTTTTCTGGGATTGTACCCGAATCCATAAGCAATTTAAACCATTTGACGTTCTTGCGCCTTATTGATTGCTCTTTTTCAGGGCGCATTCCAGGTTCACTATCTAACATGACACAACTCACTAACTTGTGTCTTGGTGGAAATAAGTTCACGGGATTTGTCCCTTCATTAGTAAGTCTTTCGAAACTCAATGTTTTGCAACTTAGTGGTACTAAATTCGAGAATGGACGCTTTCCCATTTGGCTTGGCAAGTTGAGTAAACTTAGTGAACTGCATGTACCTGATATGAGCATAAAAGCCGAAATCCCATCATTTATTGCAAACCTAACTGAACTTGGTGTTGTCGAGATGGGAGGAAATTTTCTTTTCGGTCATATTCCATCATGGCTTTTCAACTTCACCCAACTAAGAAAGTTAGACCTTCAACACAATCAACTGCAAGGACCAATTTCAAGTTCATTTTCGAACTTCAGAAGTCTTCAATTTCTTCAGTTTAATTACAATAATTTCAGTGGGAGTGTTGACTTAGACATGTTCCTAGGACTCAACAAACTCGAAACACTCATCTTAAGTCATAACATGATATCATTAGTGACAACCAACAACTACACCTATAGCACCTTACCACAACTTAAAATCCTAGGACTGTCGACATGTAACTTGAAGGAATTCCCTGCCTTTTTGCGCTTCCAAAATAAAATGGAAGTCTTACTTATCGACAGCAACAAAATTGATGGTCGAGTACCGATGTGGATCTGGGAAAACAGCAAAGAAACATTACAGGTGATTAACCTTTCCAACAACTCCATTACCGGAGAAATACCAATTCCACCACAAACCACAGTTGTTTATGCAGCCTCAAATAACAATTTGACAGGAGAAATACCACCATTGTTATGTGAACTTAAATCTCTTCGAGTGTTAATTTTGACTTCTAACAACATGAGTGGAATTCTTCCTCCATGTCTTGGTAACTTAAGCAATTCGTTATTGAATTTGGAACTTGGCCGTAATAACTTTCATGGCAAAATGATGAATGTGTTTATGCACGGAAGCATGTTGAAACATATTGATTTGAGCCAAAATCTATTTACGGGTCAGCTACCAAGATCGTTGACAAATTGTACTGATTTAGAGTTTCTCTCTCTTGGAGATAACTCTTTTGATGACGTCTTTCCTTCTTGGTTGGGAAATCTTCCAAACCTGCAAGTTATCATGTTGCAATCTAACAAATTATATGGCCTGATTCAATGTTTGACTAGTGTTTGCTCACAGTTCCATAAGTTACGGATCATAGACCTCTCTAACAATGGTTTTAGTGGTCAATTGGATCCAAAGTACTTCCAAACTTGGAATGCCATGGGATCACTTTATGGTGGCAACTCATATGTTATGAATTCAGATATGTCCTTCCATGGGTTTAATGCAACAGTGACATATGCAATGACAATAGTACACAAAGGTGTCAGAACAGAGTACCCAAAGATTCGAACCATATTCACAGCTATTGATCTCTCTTGTAACCATTTTGAAGGAGAAATCCCACCATCACTCCAAGATCTTCGAGGCCTTGAATCACTCAATCTTTCCAACAATCATTTTACTGGACATGTCTTCCCATCTTTCAGTTACTTAAATAAACTTGAATCTTTGGATCTTTCCTGGAACGAGCTATCTGGAGAAATTCCTAAAGAGTTGGTGCAACTCAACTTCCTTTCCATTTTCAATGTCTCATTCAACCATCTTGATGGGCGCATACCCCAAGGCCAACAATTTAATACATTCGAGAATGACTCCTATATGGGGAATCCAGGATTGTGTGGAGAGCCTTTATCTAATGAATGTAAAAGTTCAAAGGCCGCTAGGCTTCCACCAACAAGCAATACATATGAGTCTAAATCTCTCCTCCCAAGCGAAAGAATTGATTGGGTTTTTGTATTTTGTGGAGTTGGTAGTGGGCTGGTTATTGGGGTTGTTATTGGGAACTTTCTATATGAAAGGAATAAAGATATGTTCACAAAGAAGAAGGACAGATGGATAAGGCCACTTCGTAACACAAGAAGAAACCAAGGTACAATCATTCGTTATATTTTGTTATGTGTATATGGTCTTAACTCTGAACCCCTCAACCAAATTGAAAATATTTTATGTTTGTCATGCACAAAAATATAATACTTTTGAAAAAGGACTTTTTTAATTACATTTTTTCACTTTAAATAAATTGAGATATTTGTGAGATTAACTGTTATACATATGTTTCTTAAGTCTGTCTTATTAAAAATTAAACTTTTTTCATCATTTATCAAAAATATAATTAGATTATATGGCAAGCCAGATATGCATCTCAGCAAAGAAGGTATTACTTACACATTTAAGTTTAAACTACTAAAGAAAATATTATTTTATTTTAACTTGGTTATGTTATATGTGCAGTACTTATGTGATATCCGTCTACCTTTTCAACATGTTATATGCTACATGTTTATAGTATTTTGTATGCAACTGGTATTACAACCATGTTTTTTATAAACACATATTTTTACTATAGATGCGGTATTTCCTAAAGAGAGAAAATTGTGAGTTACCAAGATAAACTTACCAAAGCATGTGTCTCAGGAGTTTCATAGCTTCAAGTCTGAAGGGCGGGGAGAAGGCATAGAAGGCCATCAAGGGATTTTGGTCAGCTTCATCATCAAGCACGTGTACTTTAAGTTTAAAATTGTTTTAAATTTCAATTAGATTTCATTGAACAAGACTTTCATTTTATGGTTTTTAATATATCACTTTGTAAGAGTTTGAGACTCATGTTGTTTAAGTGTATCCTTGATATATGAATGACATGTTTGTTTTGAAATATTATATAATAAGTCGGTCTGTATCAATTATCATATATAATCTCAAGTTTGTAAATATGATATAATAAACTTAAAAATTTTAACACAATTAAAACTAATTTAAAAACTATAAATATAAAATAAACAAAACTATTTATTGAAATAAAAATTAAACTACATTACATAACCAAAAATAGGAAATATGAAATATGAAATAGAAACATAGAAAAAACATAAAAAATTGCATCGTACTATTTTCTTTTTTCTTTTTTTGCAATATCCATTTATCTGGTTCGAATTGTCATTTGAGTTTTTTCCGTGTATTTGTCCGATGCAAAAATTCTTATCTCCCATTTCCGTCACAAACATATTTATTTTGCATGATAAATTCACAACCATTTCCTCTAATGGAAAACAATTTTTTATAATGAAGTGAATTTTGTTGCTCTGTCTCACCTCATATGATGTTGTGGTTATTGTGTTTCTTCTTCAAGATAATTGAAGTCGTTGAGATCAAAAAAGCACTATGCATTGGACGACCCCGTTTGGTCTCCCGAATGTGAAGTCTTGCTTCATTTCGAAGGTTAACATAAAGAGGCGCCAATGACCACATTGTAAAATGATGAACCCCAAGGGTAAAAATGTAATCTAGGATGACTCGAGACATAGATAATAGGGTTCAGGATCAACTTGGAAAATATAAAAATGTGGTGACGTTGAACAAGATTGTGTGTTCTGATTGTGATGGATCCATTTGTGTAAAGGTTATAGAAATATAAACACACACACACACACACATACACCGTAACGTCCCAAATTCCGTAATAAATTTTTCGTTTTAAAACAGTACAAATACATAAAACGGTTTATAAAATAAAAGCCATTTGATTAAAACTTTGAACTGAAAACATACAAATCGTACTTATCAAAATATTTTTAAACATTATTCAGCGGAAGACTTAGATACGAAAACTTCGTATGCGGTACAGTCGCGCTGTGCTCCAAGCTCAAGTCAGCATATACCTAAAAAACAGTTAGGGTGAAAGAGTAAGCACAAAGCTTAGTGAGTTCCCCAAAATAGCACATGATGCATCACATAAAATCATCGTTTGAAAAATCATCGTTTAACTCTCGGGCTTGCCCCGACCCGTCGTTAATCATCTTTTGACTCTCGCGCTTGCCCCGATCCGTCAGTAATCATCGTTTTGACCCTGGGGCTTGCCCCGATCCGTCAGTAATCATCGTTTGACTCTCGGGCTTGCCCTGATCCGTCAGTAATCATCGTCTGACACATACAACACATTTCTACACATAGTAATTAAGCTACCTACACATGTAACTTCACCCATAATATAGTGAGAAGACTCACCTGATCCGCTAAGACGGACAACACTCCTCACGCGCGTCTTCTGATCCGACAACACGAACTCCCTAACAAGGATAAACTCCACTTAGAACTTCCTAAATTCCAAATAGGATAATTCTCTAACACCGGTATCCCAAACCCTGAAGTTTGACCAAAAGTCAAACTGGTCAAAAAATCAACGGTCAAAGGTCAAAGTAAAAGGTCAACAGGGAAGTTAGCCCCGGTTAGTGTCGCTAACTATGAACAGACTCAAAAATCCATTAAGCTCTTAATCCATTCAGCTAAGGTCCCAAATCTTCCAGGGACCTTCCAAACAATCCCTAGGTTCATAAAAATCCTAACTTTATCATCCAAGCATGACCATACAAGCTTAAGAACAAGATTCAAGTCCAAAATGACCCAAAACTAACCAAAATCACCGGAAAGAGTTTGGCTTACTCTCTAAACCAACCTAATGATTCCAAAACAGGACTTAAATGCATAAAGTTCCAAACTTTATCCTTTCCAAACATGGACAACACTAAAAATGGATCATCTCATCATGTCAATCCATAAAATCCCACTAACAACATAATAGAAACCTTAAAATGCATAAAGGTGAGAACTTTAATCACAATGGTCCAGAAACAAGAACTTTAGCTGATTTCCCACTTGAAGAACGCCTTCTAGCAATACCACCAACCTTCTAGCATCATCAAGGCTTCAAAAATCCATTCAAAGAGACCAAAATAATAAAAAACCCATTCAAGAAGGATAGAGAGAGAGAGAGAGAGTATGGACATTTTAGAGGCTGAAGCAATTAAGCTACTAAAAAGCACCACTGATATACATACAATACTTTGATTCCATGAACTGAATCAAATTAATGAG